>JBBIGC010145766.1:0-19345 GCA_037576955.1 Lepidarchus adonis | reverse complement strand
TAGATCTTTAAGTCCATCTCATGAAAAATCGGAGCAGAAACAAAGGTGTTGCGTTTATATTTTTGTTGAGTGTAGATCGAAAGGCCGCCTCCTCCTGAAGGTAAATAACAATTTCTTCTTTTAACTTGCGTGAGGTCCTGACATAACTAATCTATTATCTAAATAATGATTTTCCACACAAAAGAATTTGTCAGAAGAGCATTTTGATATTAAAAACAACCATGATAGACAGAAGCTTTCCCCCGAAGAGCCCGCAGCGTGGGTGAGAGTCATACCTGGACCGACTCACACCAGTCCCACCCAACTGGCCAGGGCATTTTATAGAGAAGTTTGTACTAGTGACACACATCACTCATGCGTCAGCAAAATGAAGTCATCTACATCCCAACAATAAATGCCAGACTTGTCTCTGGCCTTGAGATGTAAACAAATAGATTGTTTAGGCTGCAAAGTTCCTTAAGTATGTCCCTGTTAGCTGTTTGTTAACGTCACTCATGCACTTGCCCAGTTAATAACAACAGATGTTTTGCATTTGTCCTTGGAGTGTTAGCCTAGCCACTGCTAGACCCTGTGCCTCTGAAGTATAAACAAAGTCTTGTTTTTAAAATGTAGCTTCAGCCCAGCGCTAGCAGACTCTGTGTGCTTTTACCAGGAAGTGTATAAAAGCTGGCTCCTTTCTTCTCAGTGTCCTCCTCAGAGTTTAGACAAGCTGCTTTTCTGAAGGGGTGTCTGACTGGAGATGAGGACAATGCATTCTCACTGGCAATTATGTTTTTGGTGCCAGAGGAGGTTCTTTCCTCCAACAATTTTGAAGTCTGAGCACACACCGAGAGAATCTGTGTCAGGGGTTATAAATCAGTACATGAATGGGCGTGTCAATGGGTGTGTCAATTGGCATGTAATGGGTGTGTTCAGAGTCATGTGTTATGATGCATATTTGACGTGTTTAAGTGACGTATGTTTGACATATGTTTGGATGTGCATAAATGAGATTGTTTTCGTATCAGCCAGAAGTCCTTGAGGCTTAGAACAAAATGTTTTGTTTTGAAAAGCTGTTGTGTTGGAGACAGTGATTCAAATGTGTCAGAGGGCTTTACCCGAGATTTACAATGTTTAAAATGTGTCAGAGGGCTTTACCCAAGATTTAAAGTGATTCAAATGTGTCAGAGGGCTTTACCCGAGATTTAAAGTGATTCAAATGTGTCAGAGGGCTTTACCCGAGATTTACAATGTTTAAAATGTGTCAGAGGGCTTTACCCGAGATTTAAAGTGATTCAAATGTGTCAGAGGGCTTTACCCGAGATGTACAGTGTTTTAAATGTGTCAGAGGGCTTTACCCAAGATTTACAGTGTTTCAAATGTGTCAGAGGGCTTTACCCGAGATGTACAGTGTTTCAAATGTGTCAGAGGGCTTTACCCAAGATTTACAGTGTTTCAAATGTGTCAGAGGGCTTTACCCGAGATGTACAGTGTTTCAAATGTGTCAGAGGGCTTTACCCAAGATTTACAGTGATTTAAATGTGTCAGAGGGCTTTACCCAAGATTTAAAGTGTTTCAAATGTGTCAGAGGGCTTTACCCAAGATTTACAGTGATTCAAATGTGTCAGAAGGCTTTACCCAAGATTTACAGTGATTCAAATGTATCAGAGGGCTTTACCCGAGATTTACAGTGTTTTAAATGTGTCAGAGGGCTTTACCCGAGATTTAGTGTTTCAAACGTGTCAGAGGGCCTTAGAAATGTGTCGTGACCCCAGATTTACCAGTTCTGTGACCCTAGAAACACCATATTGAATGGTCTTCGTCCCCAATGAGAGAGTTTGCATTCAAAATAATAAATAGTAATGAAAACATGGTCTCATTTAATTTTTTTTCACAAGATAAGCATGATTTATTACATCCAAGTCTTGAGTATAGTGAGTTTTTAACATCAATTATAACCTTCACATGTCTATTTTTAAATGTGGTCTAGAAGAGATTGTTTGTAAACATTAACCATATGTTATCTTCATTTACTGAAATTAAACTAAATGTAATACATGATGAGTTATAAAGTATAATTTTATTTCTGAACTGTTTTTAAAACCCCAAATATGTCTCAATCTGACCTGAAGGATCCCAGAGGGTCCCAAAAGTGAAGACAATACAAGGATTAAAGAGATGTTCCACCTATGTGTATGTCTGGAATAAAATACCTTAAGACACTATCATAACTGGCAGCACTGAAAAAGTGTCAAAAGTGGATGTTGGGGGACCATACCAGGTTCTGTTTAATCAGCATCAGTAAGTAAATCTACTGTTCTTGTATCCAGACTAATACATATAGCAGGTAAAGTCAAGTTTTGTTTCCTCTGAAGAATATGTAAGGTTAAAATTATTAAATAATAATAATTATATAATTTAAATAAACTGCAAATGAAGTCGACAAGGGTTAATTCAGTTTTTAATTCAATTGTTGGAAACATGCTGTACAACGCATTAAGTAAAAAATGTGTAAAGAGTAGTTATTACTGACTGTGTATTCACTGGACTGCAACGACTGCATTTAAACTTGAGACTTACCAAAATAAATAAATAAATAAAATACAGTATCTAATCAACTAGATCATCATAATGGTGTTAATGATTAACATAATTCCTATATATTTGCAGAATTTTTATTTTATTTTATTTTATAATGCATTAATTTTAGTCCTTCAAAAAACATGTAATAAATCCAATGGTGTGCCTTTAATGAGTGCAGTAAATTCTCTTAAATTATATATTTGTACTTTTTCATATCTTTTATGTGTTCATGTGACTAAAGGGGTACACTGTTGTACAGATTGACAGTGTTTTAGTTATTACTGACTGTGTGCTCACTGGACTGCAATGGCTGCATGAAAAGACTTACAAATAAATAAATAAATAAATAAATAAATAAATGCACTAAGTTCAACATAATGGTGTTAATGAATATCTGCAGAAATGTATGTTTAATTTCGTGACAATTAAGATAAGTTCAAACAGTGTTTAGATGATAAACAGTGTTTACCTAAATAAAAAGGTACATACTGTAATAAAAACAATATATAGACAAAATCACAGAACACATTAATACAAGGAAAAGAACACAAAAACAAAACAAGAGTAATCCTGTACCCTTGAGTATTAAGAGGATGTACAGTAAATATGCACTGTGCTCATTTCAGTAATTTCTCATTAAAAGCATTTTACATCAGCAGATACACAAATATGCTGTGCTTAAACCAAATGCCACTTTTCGAACTATAAGCAAAATCTAAAGCTTACAAATATATACATTGCTATTGCTATGATTCCATTTTAAGCCAAAACATAAATCATGCATAAAAATAGAAACTTTGTGTTCTGGAAAAAGCCAATATAACAGGGCTCATATGATCATATTTTTGTTTTTTCACAACATTCCAACATACTACATACTCTGGGTGCAAACTGAAACCTTATTAACTGACTAAGACAGTCATCTAAGCTGAAAATAATTTATCATGCATTTATTTACAATAAATTATTGCAATTCATGTTAGCGTGTCCACAAAGTAAACAAGAAAAAACATGGTGACATTCCAGGCCTGGCAGATCATCATGACCAAATATAAAACATAAAATTTCCAGAGAAGTTAGGATATTTTCCAAAATGCAATAAAAACCAAAGTCTGTGATATGTTAATTCCTAGTCAAATTTAGTTTACTGAACTAATTTGTAGCAGGCATTATATAATAAAAGGGTATAAAATCTTGGTTGGCTTAAAATCTTGAAATAAAGTATTGCCATATAACACATACAAATAATTGCATTCTGTTTTTATTTACACAGTGTCACAACTATTTTGTAATTGGGGCTGTATAATTGACTGAAAAAGGTTTTGCAGCCAACTAGAAATAGCTAAAAAGAAAGGCTATCTCACAATATTTTGATGAAAAATATAGTCATACTTGGCAAGCCACCTTGCATCATGTACAGCATGTGTTTTGGGGGATTATATTCAGATTTGATAGCTGAAAAAACAGGTGTAAACATATCCAGGACACACTGTGATTACATTTAAACCACTAAAATACCACTAAGAGGTGGTCAGAAGACGATCTTAATTACATTAAACCCAAATGTAAATGTAGGCAAGTGTAAATGTAAGTAATTGTCAATTTTAAAAGTGTAAAATCAGATCTCATATTGTAGTGAAAAGTCTGGAAGGTTTATGCAAATACTATCTGCAGACTAAAACCATGTTCATGCAAAAGATACATTAAGTCTCATAGGGATTTTTTTTCTTGTGCATAGATGATACACATACATGTACTTGTATGATTGTGTATGTGAAGAATAAAATCTGAACTTGAACTCTGAACTGAACTTGAAGTGTAGCTGTCCTTGCATAGGTTTTAATTTTTTTTTACTTATATGCCTGAATTTCATTCAACAGCTGAATGGAAACCTGATATCTCTTGCTGTGATGTTCTAGCTTTATATCTAACTAGCACATCTTTAGTGGGTGGTAGGACACCAAGGCCAGCACGGGCACTGTCTGGTAACAGTGTGGTCTCAGGGTCACTGAGTTGTAAGTCATAGTACCAGAGGGCTACTGCAAGGAACTGCTTTATCTCATTCATGGCAAAGAAACGACCTGGGCACTCACTGGCACCAGAGCCAAAAGGCAAAAGGTAGTTTTTCAGCTGTCGACCGTTTTTGAAGAACTGGCTCCGCATCTGGCCTGTCGCATCCATAAAGCGTGTGTACCGAAACTCCTTCAAGGACAAAAATGAAAGAATAATGAGCATTATTTTTACTCACCACCATTGTTTATGACACATCATTAAAACCAGCACAACACTATAACTTTGGGTCAGATATTGTTTAATAAAGAGTAATTTTACAAGAATCCTCTTGAAGTGGGCTATTGTAATACTGCATATCTGTTGTAAGTATCTCTGCAAGCAAAAATTCAATAAATACAAATATGGCAGATTGTGCAGATTTTTTGCACTGCTAAGTGAAGTTAACATTTCCATTCTTGAATCATATAAAAACTGACAACTGGTAAAAAGGTTAGTGCCAAGAATATACAGTGGTGTGAAAAAGTGTTTGCCCCCTTCCTGATTTCCTTTTTTTCCATGTTTGTCACAATTAAATGTTTCGTCAACATCAATCATCAAACAAATTTAAATACCAGTCAAAGACAACATAAGTAAACACAAAATGTATTTTTATGTTAACGATTTTATTATTAAGAGAGAAAAAAAACTAACCTACATGGTCATGCATGACAAAGTGATTGCCCCCTAAAACTAATAACTGGTTGGGCCACCCTTAGCAGCAAATGGTTGAATCCACCCCCAAATTCACTGAAGTTGCCTAGTTGACCCAGTGAGGGTGGATCAGCCCCCAAAACTAAACAAATCACCCCAAAATAAACTCACAAACACATACCCCAAATAGTTCCCCCCGAAAAAAAAAACATATACCCCCTAAAACACAGTCCAGACACAACAAACAGTCTTCCCAGGGGGCCGTATGGCAAAAGCACACCCCCTTAGCCTTGGCTCCACTACAATATATTGCTAGTGGAAAAACTATGTGATGCCTTTAGTTAATGACTTCAGAAAAGCTAATTGGAGCTAGCATATCTGAAGATTTGCTAATTAGTTTGGAGGTGTAAACCAGAGCTACTTTGACTCAACCACTCAAACATTTTAAGTCTGCTCCACACAAGAAGAATACACTTATGTGAGTCATGCCTTCCTAAATAGAGCTTTCAGAGGATCTAAAGTAGTACATATGGCATAAAGATGCAGATCACTGAGAACATCATCACAACTGTAAACTGTGGTGAAGAAAACATCATGATTTGGGCCTGCTGTACTTTATCAGGGTCTGGCTAGCTTGCAGTCATTGAGGGGAAGATGAATTCCCAAGTGCATCAAAAAGTCTTTAGGATAATATGAGAATGTCTGTACATCAGCTGAAACTCTGTAGATGTTGGGTGATGGAACACGACAATAACCAAAAACACTGGCGCAACGTACATACTTTTTCCTTTAGCAATATGAGTTGTTTATGGCTGTTCTCTATAAAGACATAAACATTTCATAATTGAGTTATTATTTTAGGCACATTATATTTGGTAATACCCTTGACTTAAATAAAGATTAAATCACGTTTTAAGACAAATTAATGCAGAAAACCATAACATTCCAATGCATTCACAAATTTTTTCTTGTATAGTTGAGAGCCTGCTCCCTGAAATATTCAGGTAACTGAACAAGTATTTTGAAGTGTGATGGTCTGGAGGCAATTACCGTGGGGCTGGGGTAGATTTCAGGGTCCAGATGGATGAGTTGGGGGTAGAGGGCAATGTAATCTCCCTTTCTAATAGCTGCTGTCTCACCAGAGTCCAGTGTGAGAGTGAAATCATCGTTCGCAACTCGTATCATCATTGAGGCACTGGACAGACGTAGTGCTTCTTTCACAATACCCTCTGCAAAGGAAGTGAACATTTACAATAACAGTGTTATCTGCTCTGAGAGGGACTTTTCTGATTTAAAAAAAAAAATCTTACAGCTTCAATGGTACAATAATATAAAGAGCAGTGGTTGTTTTTGAATGGTGTGAAAAATATCTGTTTCAAAGTGGTGTGAAAAATGGGAAAAAATTGATATGATGAGGCTTTGCTATTACAAGGTTTTGCTATGACTGGGATGTTCCACGTTACAAGTGCTTTGTCAACTGAGTGCTGGTTGTGTTTGTCAGCTCCTTGCTCCCTATACCATCCCTCTTTGGGTTTTCTACTGTTCCAGATTGATCAAGAAATGGCAGTCAATACCAAACATTCTTTGGATCGCTGCTTACATGGTGTCAGCCTCCAGGTTGCCTTGTTAATGAAAGCTGAGAAGTAAATGTGGATTACAGCTATGTATGTTGCATCTTTTAATTGCTCTTTTAATTTTACAATGTTGACATATTCATCAGTCACTACCTTGCATATATATTCCACGACCTTGTATGCACAATGCCACTTTACATATTTTTTAATATATTCTGTATTTACATATTTCTGTATTTACATCTTTTAACTTATGTTTCCCCATCTTGCAAATATTTAATAATATAGTACATATATATTGTTTATTGTAAGATTTATTTGATTGATTACATTATTTCTCTATTAGATTAAGTCATTGCACAGGTACAGGAGTAATTAAAAGCTACATTTCACTAATTGTTGTACTGGTATAATTGTGAATATGACAAATACATTTGCTCAAACTGTGGAGTTGAAACTTGCATAGAACATCAAAGCTAAATTGCGTCATCACCATTGCAATGTTTAAGAAATATGGTTTGTGGTTTAACAAGTCATTCATTACTTCCTCTTAGTCATTAAAAGAAGTCTGTGTCTAATTGTGTAAATGCTAAGACTTTCTGCATAAGACTGAACTGTAACTGAATTTTTTTTTCCAAATTATGCTATGGAGTAATGATGTACTGTTTTTTCACACATTAAAACACAATGAAAATACAAACTAAGACTGAATTAAACTGATACGATCTTCTCTTCAAAAAATGTTCAATACTTCTTCAGACAGTGATTCCTTCAGCCAGAATAATCTTTGTCACATGAAACACCTGAATGTGGTTTTTCCTTGTTTGGCACACTATACTATTCTAATATTGTTAAATGGCAAAGGTTTTTTAAAAACATTGTGCAGTTTTAAAAAAAGTGATTAACATTTCAAATCCATTACCAAAACAAATGATTTGACAGAAAATTATATTTATTTATTAAATATATTTACACACATTTGTTGAAAATCTGTCAATTATAGAACCTACCAAGCACACTCATAGACTCCAGATGCTCTTTGGAGAGGCTGATTGGTATCTCATGGTCATTCAGTGGCTTGTCTAAGGACTGCATTACCAGGTCTATCTCACCACGAGCTGCAGCAAGAGCTTCTGGACATCTAACCAGACAGAAGACATGGAAACACAAATAACAAACAAGCAATGGTTATGGCAAAAAGATTTAGTATGCAATACCTTAAAACCACTTCCCTAAAGAACCATGTTTGGAAAAGAGATTTATAACTGTCGAGATTTGCTGAAAACTTGGCACAGTGGTTAGTGCTATC
The DNA here is from genome assembly GCA_037576955.1 of Lepidarchus adonis. NCBI lineage: Eukaryota > Metazoa > Chordata > Actinopteri > Characiformes > Lepidarchidae > Lepidarchus > Lepidarchus adonis. The sequence continues at coordinate 11,197 of JBBIGC010145766.1, read as the reverse complement.
AACATGGTTCTTTAGGTAAAATGTTCATCTCTGGAATCATTCAAAGAGCTCTCAGCTAGAGTTTTCTTTACTTTTAATATTGTACTGTTGTTTATAAAGATGTCCAACTCAAAATTGCAGTAGCAGCCACCCTGGAACCCGTGTTTGCATTTCACAACTGTTAGGCGAATTAGTACAAATTTAGATACAACCATGTCTTTGCTGATAGACTGCTTTTGGGGTAAGAGGTACATTACATATTTTATTTGCTAAACAAAATGTGCACACAGTTTATATATGAGAATGGCTTTAGGACCAATGTGAATGAATGAATGTATGTAAATGTTCTACCTCAATGTATAGTAGAGGCTCCAAAAGGCAGCTGGAAGCGTGTTGGCCTGAGATGCCCAAAGCATGCACACATGCGTACGTGCCTTCCCCCTCTCATCCAAGTGCATGCTATCAAATTCCTCCATCCTACGTTGAATTAGCTCAGATATGCACATTCTGTGATGAAGCTTGTCATGTAGTAGTTTCTCCTCTAATGCTTCCCTTGCCTGCAATGCGCGCACACACAGCTTGATTGGCAGACCTGCTGCCAGTAGAGGAAATGCTTGGTCAAAAATGAGAAAGTCTTGCTTTGCTTTCTGCATGCATGTCCCAATGATTCCTTTCCCATCTCCAGGCAAAACGCTATTGTTCTTTCCAAACAGTGTGAGGAAACCAGCCTCAAACATGATTCGGTTGGTGAAACACTGCAATCCCTCCTCCTTCCAAATGTGCTCACTGGGTAGGCATCGTTCTAAAACTGACTGCAGGTTATCAAGCATGGTCTCAGATAGCTGATGGAGAGATGGGCCTTGTAGCGTTTGCCTGAAGATGGAGTGGACCTGCTTGTAGCTGTCGCTGTATGGCGGATATGTGAAATCAGCATGACCAAATACCTGCGAAACGAAGGTTCAGTGGTGAGGAAAGCATGAAAAATACAAAGGGACTATTAATTTGCGTTAAATTTGTTGTATTAGTCAGTTGAGCCCTAAAAAGTACAAACAACTAAATGGTATCATTATTGTGATTATTTACATCAATGCCACATTGAGGCGACAGATAACCTCACTCTTTCTGGGTGGCTAGAATGACCCTCCCTCTCCCCCCATTGCTTAGTGTGATGCTAATCAATGAGAGTCTGTAAGATGATGTAACAGAATTGGCCGTTAGTGTTCTCCTGCAATCATATTGAGCATCAGTGCCTTAGTTGTGTTAGAGAACCCTATTGCTAGAATTTACACTGCAATCTTGATAGCTGTGTATGAGGGGGTGAATCCAAGCTAGAAGGTAGAAGTAAGGTGATTATTCCTCATTGTGAACACACAACACCACAGCAAAATGCAACATCCATCCATGTAGGAGCAGTGGGTAGCTGATATGGGCAACACCCGGGGAACAGTGCTTGGGGACGGTACCTTGCTCAAGAGAACCTCAGTGGTGCGTTTACCAGTCAGGTGACCTTCTGGACAGAGGAGGCATCTCCCTAACCATTATATTACCACTGCCTCTCAGAGAGCATCACTAAAATTACAGCGTAAATCAAGTGTACAATAGAGTAATATTTATATAGTGTATATGTATGTAGTTATTAAAGATGACTGTAAGAGTGAGCTGTTTTAGGTGTTTAGAGAGAGTGAGAGTAGCAGTATGGAATGTGGCACACAAATCACAATATGGTGCTTTTATCCTTTTCCACACTCATTAAATCTGAAAATTACATTTCAGTGCAATTAGCAGAATGTTTGTGTGAATTTATTTTTCTTTTGGTTGCGGGAAGTAAACAAAATAACAATACTTTTCTGTAAATAAAAAAAGCACAATTCAGTTATTGACCCCTGAATCTATAGTCTCTTGCAACTAATCAAATCTCAGAAAAATGCTAAACATATCATATATCGTGAAAATATCAGCAACATATTTTAATGTGTGCCACATTATGCACTAATACTTTCTCTCTAAACACCTTTACAGTTTATAGACCTTTAAAGTATTTCCTTCAATTTTCAATAAGAAGTTCCTGTGCTTACTGTGCACATAAAGCACCCTACAGAGAGAGAGAGAGAGAGAGAGAGAGAGAGAGAGAGAGAGAGAGAGAGAGAGAGAGAACAAGACATGGGTGTATATTTGGCCAAGGTCCCATTGGTGAGGCACATGTTTGGGTGAAAGTTGAGTGTGTATAAGAGAGGACGTTGTTCAAGGTGATCATTAACTTGCAAAGAACACCTTCATGTTGAACGATTCATTCACACTCTTTCAAACCCTGTGTGCCCTTACCCGATGTGAGAAGCCCATGGCAAACTTTTGAAAGTCAAGCTTTCTGCCCTGACGCATCACCACTGGGAAGGAGAAGGGGTCCATCACAAAGGTGAAGTATTTCCCAGCAATTTTACACGTGAAGATGTCCCCATGTTTTTGCTGGGTTGCTTGCAGGAAGTTCAGCGGGTTTTTAGCATATTCCAGCATGACGCCAAAGAAGGGCAGCCAGCCTTTCACTAGCTGAGGCTCCCCTGGCCGCCTGCAGACACACATACAATAACATTCTGTATTTAAAAGAATAAGGTATATGAATCACAGTGGCAACTGCAAAGACTATAAGGAAAGCTCTGCTTTCTCACATGGCAAAAAATAAATGCTCAAATATGATGTCGTATTTATATTATTTTTAGAAACATGTTCCAACTTCATAATGTGCTCATTCATATTCAACTATTTATTGTAGACTGTCTGATGCAATTAACTTTAATTTAATTTATTTAATATTTAAAATTTAATAAATTTCCATGGCAGCAAAGTGCATTAACACATGTTGAAGCGCAGCTACACTGGACTATGAGGCAGCACAGAACAACTTTTTTCTGCAGAAAAGCTGAATGGTTATTAGATAAAAGCAGTGAAATTGTCACTTCCAGGGAAACTTCCAGGTTGTCTGGGAGTCAATGAAGCAGTGAGCTGACCAGGACGCTGAGCTGATGAATGCTGATTGGACAAGCTGTCTAAAAACCCCCTTTTGACAACATTTTTATGTTCATTGGCATTGCAGCGACGTGCAGCTAAGCTCAATGTGGATTTGCAAGCAAAGTTGTGAGACTAAATGTTGCACGTTGTGCATTATTGGCTGATAATATCAACAATTTCTGTTTGTATACATCATACTTTAAATAAAAAAATAATTCTTGAATTTGCTTGTTTCAGCTTTGTATAGTTTAATTTTTTATTCAAATCTTCAAAGTAGCTTGTGTAAAGAGACTAGCCAGCTAGCAAGCTGTACATAATGGCAGACGGTGCAATTACTGTTCACTTGCTCCGAATTAAACAGCAGACCAGTACCAAAGATTGATTTGGTGCATAAATCAGGGAAAAATAACAGGTCTTTTAAGCTCTCCTGGTCTGACAAGGTGAACTAGCTGACTGGAAGTGCTGTGACAAAAAATATATACTGTTGGCCTCTTGATTAAATCTCAGAATTCATGTACAAATAACAACACATTTTATGATGTAAAACTAAAATGAGATTCCCCTGTTTAAAGGACTAGCAAGTTTTGTTTCACTGATGCATTTCTAACATTGAAATAGACATGCTAAACAAGTTTGAAAGCGTGTTATTAAAAGAACTATGATTTACAATCTATAGAATTTGTGCTTTTTTATCTTTTAAGATATAAGCTGGAACTGCCTGACTCTAACACATCACCAAAGTGGAAACTTTTTAACAATAGTGAACACTAGTGGTCATATACTTAGTGGTCATAAACCAGAAATATAACACACCATTAGTTCCACTATTGTACACTATGTATAATAACATATAATACAGTAAAATACAATGTAATATAATTATTTTCAAAATGCACAATTTGTCTATTCACAATTATGTTACTGACAGTGTTAGTAATAGTAGATAAAGTGTTTATATTATACAGGGCAGCAAATCAGAACCAAGCTCATTTACATAAGAAAGCTTTAAAGGCACTTAAAATGTAAAGCTTAAAAAGTCAGTATAATATTTAGTAATAAAGAGACAATATGACCATGTAAAATTAATTTGGGCTATCACTTGCCAGACAAATGTAAGATATGAGCCTTAAACAAACATTTTAATCTTGCCTAACTAAAACTACAATTCAGAACAACACAAGATAATAACAACAATAATAATAATAATATAATAATAAGTAATAAGTTGGGACAAACAAATAACAAAACAGCAGTGCATAATATAATATAATATAATATAATATAATATAATATAATATAATATAATATAATATAATAAAAAAAACATCTATATGTGTCAATTATGTTCTTGTTATTATGCACAAAATTGCTCTGTGTAACTATTGCGTTCACTACTGAACCTCTTTTTGAAGGTGTATTACAAAATACACATCACTCACACTGAAGAGAAATGACACGCCTCGGGTCTACGCAGATATAAACTTGTCTTAAAGCCTTCTGAGTAATTCGGAAATAGCTAGAGGGGAATGTCTGGGGTGTGAGCACAACTCCTACTTAGGTGAACTTTTTCCTTGTGGTTTTGAATGTGATGTAAGATTTCTTTCAACAGTTTTACCAATGAAATAAATTGAGATGTACTCAAAGAAACACTCAGGCTTTTGAAAACAACCTTCTGTTCCTTCTCAATAATTAATTGAGAAGAATATATTGTATGTGTTGTTTCCTTCACATACTTGTTATTTCTTGAGAAAGGCGAGAAGACACCACATGTGTAGAGCCCATAGCCAAGGGCTTCCAATTACACTCCACAACAAAACAAAAACACATGACTTATTACTGAATATAACAGATACCAATATGTGTAGACTTTTCATCTCTGGAAACAATAACATTCAACATGAGCCACTGGAAATACAGGAGAACAATAGCACTTCTGAAGTTTCTGGGAGGTTTTCCCCTCAAGATTGCTGCATAGCAGATCAAAATCAACTTGGAAAATCCCATTCTCAGTCCCTGCCCTTAGCCTGAAAGCTGGGGCTTCTTTATAAACACAAAAACAACATATACTATCTATAATAGCATTAGACTGTATCAAGTAATGTATTATAGACTGTTTCTTATAACAATATATAACTTAAATAATAATATTAGACTATCTACAACATATATTATCTACAGTATAACATAACATATACCAGCTATAATTACAATATACTCCCTTTAATAACTATACATGTAAAATAACATTAGACTATAATCTCTAAAATTAACATATACTCTCTATAATAACATTAGACTATAATCTCATAACATATACTATCTATAATAGTATTAGACTATAATCTCTAATAACATACTATCTATAATAACATACAATCTCTAATAACATATACTCTCTATAATAACATTAGACTGTCTCTAATAACATGTACTATATATAATAACATTAGACTATTATATCTAATAACATATACTAATTATAATAATATTAAACTATCTCTAATAACTTATACTAGCTATAATAATATTAGACCATTATATCATATACATTATAGCATAAACTGTCTATAATAATATTAGACTATCTCTAATAATTTGTTCTAGCTATAATAACATTAGACTATTATCTCTAATAGCATATGCTGTCAATAGTAACATTAGACTATCTCTAATAATTTGTTCTAGCTATAATAACATTAGACTATTATCTCTAATAATATATGCCATCTATAATAACATTAGACTATCTCTAATAACTTATACTACCTAGAATAACATTAGACTATTATCTCTAATAATTTATACCGTCTATAATAACATTAGACTATCTCTAATAACTTATTCTAGCTATAATAACATTAGACTATTATCTCTAATAGCATATACTGTCTATAATAATATTAGACTATCTCTAATAACTTATACTAGCTATAATAACAGACTATAATCTCTAATAACATATACTGTCAATAGTAACATTAGACTATAATCTCTAATAACATATACTGTCTATAATAAAATTAGACTATAATCTCTAATAACATATACTGTCTGTAGTAACATTAGACTATCATATACTATATATTATACAGTTGATACAGTTACATCTAAAAAAAATCATGAAAATGTCCAATATTTCTTGACATTCCTTTCAGAAAGTGAAATCCATATATTATATAGATTCATTACAAAGAGTGAAATATGTCAAGAATTTCGATTATTAAGGCTTTTAGATAATAAAACGCAAACATCACTGTCTCGGAAAATTTGAATATTGTGAAAAGTTCAATCTTGGAAAGTCATGGTGTCACATCCTAATCAACTCAAAAAAACCTGCATCGGTTTCCTGAGCCTTTAAATGGTCTCAGTCTGGATCAGGAGGCTACACAACTGATGCAGTAATTCATGCAAAAGAAGGCCAAACAAAGTACTGAGTGAATAGGAATGAACATACTTTTGAGAAGACTGACATTTCTTTTTAAAATATCCTTTTTTATCGATTTTCATCGATATGTAAGTCCTAATCATCAGAATTCCAAGAAATAAAGACATATTTCACTCTATGTGTAGAAAAACTATATAATATATGGATTTCACTTTCTGAAAGGAATGTCAAAAAATATTGAACTTTTTCCAATATTTGCTATTTTTAGACGTGCATGTATAATATACATACTACCAATAATATACAACCTATAGCAACATTAAACAACCTATAACAATGTAGACTTTATATAATAACGTTACACTATGTATAATAGCATGGTATATACTGTCAATAATGACATTAAACTACCCGTTATGTTATTAGACATAATATAAACCGTGCATAACAACATTATAGTCTCCAGATTAGTGAAAAGTGTGGAACTCGTTAGAACACGTTGGATCCTGAAGTGTTGGAATTCAAAGGCTCTGCCTCCTGCTTCATTCGTCCAGGCCGTTTAACTCACCGTCTCCTCGGTGGCCCACACACTCTCAGCAGTAAGAATGAAAGTCCAACTACGAGAAATATCACAGCGACAAGACACGCAGCCATGTCTGGCAGAACACAATCTCTCCTTTTACTCTCTCACTCTCGACCTCGCTCTCTCTGCTCCAGACTTTTACCGAGTCCTCTTTCCACAAGCCCCGCCCCCGCGCACTGATTGGCTGGTTTCAGTTGTATTGTTTCCAGTCATGCATACTTTACCACTTGAGTGACAAAGGAGAATCTCTGAAGAGAAACCCCATCACTTCTTTACAAAAACATTTTAAAAGGAAATGACTGAAAAATGCCTACAAAACTTTTTTGTTATTTTGGAGGGTCTAAGGTGAGAACATATCAGAATCAGAATCAGAATCAGAATCAGAATCAGAAATACTTTATTATCCCAGAGGAAATTAATAGAAGTTTCAGAAATTTCAGTAACATTGGGAGACCAGAAATAAACCAGAAATATGCAAGTAAAGGTGGGTTTAAAACCAAGTTTTACACAATAGTGTTATATTACACACTATTTTATTAATAAAGTACTTCAAAAACAACATTTAAATGCAAAAAAAAAATCTGAGTAGGTGGGCATTCATGTGTGGATGGGGTAAATGAAGAGGTCACATTTCATGGTGGTGCCTTTTGTGTGATGGGGTGTGTTCACTTTCACTGCTATTGAAACATGTCCCTTTATTGAGAGATGGAGAAGAGGTATGTGAGATAAAATAAAAAACAGTATAATTTAATTTAAAAACAATAATAAAATAATAATGCACACGCTGTATAAGCATGCTGGGTATGACAGTATAAAGGGATTTACCGGTTCATGAGAAAAACAAATGATAAACTTTATTTCTGAATGTACTGTATGACCTTATCATTCGATCTACAGTAAACACCTTCACTAACACACTGCAAGATATAATCTACTCAAACACCAACAACTCACCCTGTTTACCAGTTAGGTGCTCTGGAATCTATGCACTGCTGTTAATCTCATTGTTGTTTTCACTCGCACAATTCACTAATGATTTAATGAAGAATAAATAACTCATACACTGGTTTTATTTTCCAAAATATTTGATGCAAAGTTTATCTAAAACATGTCAATCTTCCACTTGGGTTACCTTCTGTTAAGCTTTGTCCCATCTCTGCACATGTGTTGTAGAGTCACAATACACTTCAGACTGGTGGAGATTTGGGTGTGGTGCTGATGGACACTACCGTCCCACAATGCTGTAGGAAGAGAATGGGAAGGAGTTATTATGACTGGAAATGTTTGGGGAAAATGGTGGACACTGAGATCTCCTTTGTAATAAGGCTTTATAGTACCAGTGCCACTGCATTTTTACTGACTAGGAAATGTTATCATTGTGTTGTGGAGCAGTTCATGTTTTCCTCATGAATCATTGTGTTTTAATAGTATTAATAATATCTGTGATGAGATATAGCCCAAAAAGGAAACAGATATTGGAATTGACACTAATCAGCCCAAAGATCATCACCACTGAGAGGTTAAGTGAATGACATTGGCTCTCATGTTATTTCACCACAGTAGCACATGTCAGGGGGATGAGATATATTAGGCTGCAGGTGAACAGTCAGTTCTTAGAGGTGATGTGTTGGAAGCAAGAGTGTGAGGATCTGATTCCCTTTGACAAGGGTCTTACTGTGATGCTAGAGCATCTCCAAACAGCAGGTCTTGTGGAATGTTCAGGAGCTGCAGTACTGAACACGAGAGAAGCTCCAGTTATACAAAATATTAATGCTGATAGAAACACAGTGCACAGTGGTGTTAATGTTATTGCTGATTGGTGTAAATAGTCTAATGGCCCACAATGAATATTTAAATACTGGTGGTCATCCTCAATTTTTCAATACCAGAGCATAATGACGTTTACTTTCTGTTTGAACAAGCAACAAATATGCTGCCACCAAATGACAGAGGTATGAAGGAGAGCGTGGCTGAGTCACACTGGACTTGAAATACCAGCAGGCCTGTTCACTTGCTTTTCACAGCAAATTAAATATTTTTAAGAACATCTCATACACTGCAGTCTTATATTTCATTGTAGAACAGACAATGCATACCACCTTCTACAGAGGGACTATTGAGAGCATGCTGAGTAATTGCATCACTGTCTGGTTTGGAAATTGGACCATCATGGATGACATATCTCCTCTCCAAATCTTACATTTAGTGTTTACATTGAACATTATGCTGCTTCTCCTTGTCCCTGTGTCATGTTCACAGCTGCTCCTTTACTGAAATATTGCTGCATATTTGCACAACATGCCACTTTGCACAACTGTGCACTCGGCAGATGCCATAACTATGTACTGGTTGTTGCTGCACTGTCTATTTTGCACTTTTGCACTAATTGTCTTTGTATGGTTGGACACAATTTGCACTTTGCTGTGTAGCAGCATGTAGAAATCTGCTTTTGGAGAAACATCATTCATTACAAATACAGCAGTCCTAAAAAGAGCTAAGCATAATTTCCTACACTGTGATGTGAAATATGTGATCTCTACTCATAGAAAGCATTTGCTATAACTAATCAGAGGATAACCTGGGTTTTGCTAAAGATAAATTCCCTCAGTAAATGTAATATGCTTTTAAGGACTGTGTTTTGATTTTTCCTGTCTCATATTATATTTAATGTAAAGGCCTAATGCTGGCAAGTATGCACAAATGGAAGAAATAAATATAGGGCACATACTAATTCCCTGCACTGTAAACATCCTGAAATACAGTATATTGGCCAAGTCAGAACAATACCTTCTATTAAAAGTACATTGGCGTGAATAAGTGTTTTCAATGTTTCAGATCATCAGACAATTTTAAATATTAGTCAAAGACAACAAAAGTAAGGATTTTAGTTTTAAAAGAGGGGAAAAAAATCCAAACCTGCATGGCCCTGTGTGACAAAGTGATTGCCCCCACTGTTAAAACATAACGTAACACCTGAGTTTAATATCTCTAGCCACGCTCAGGCCTGATTACTGCCACACCTGTTCTCAATTAAGAAATAATTTAAATAAGACCTGCCTGACAAAGTGAAGTAGACCAAAAGATCCAAAGAAATTCATTAACAAATTAGAAAGTAAGTAATTGAGATCTATCAGACTGGAAAAGATTATAATACTCCACGTTTTCGCCATTTTTGGATAATAGCTCTCTATTATCCACAAATATCGAAACATGGAGCAGTGGTGAACCTTCACAGGAGTGGTCGGTCAACCAAAATTACCCCAAGAGCGCAGCAATGATTCATCCAAGAGGTCACAAAAGACCCCACAAAAACATCCAAAGAACTTCAGGCCTGACTTGCCTCAGTTAAGGTCAGTGTTTATGATTCCACCATAAGAAAGAGACTGGGCAAAAATGGACTGCATGGCAGAGTGCCAAGATGAAAGGCACTGCTGAGCAAAAAGAACTTTAAGGCTCATCTCAATTTTTTTATGTTCCCCAAGACTTTTGGGAAAATACTCGGTTGAGTGACGAGACAAAATTTGAACTTTTTGGAAGATGTGTGACCCATTACATCTGGCATAGAAGTAATACCACCTTTCAGAAAAAGAACATCATACTAACAGTAAAATATGGTGGTGGTAGTGTGATTGTCTGGGGCTGTTTTGCTGCTTCAGGGTCTGGAAGACTTGCTGTGATAAATGGAACCATGAATTCTGCTGTTTACCACTAACTCGTAAAGGAGAATGTCCAGCTATGTGTTTGTGACCTCAAGCTGAAACGAATTTGGGTTCTGCTGCAGGACAATGATCCAAAACACACCAAAATGAAGACTTTGTTAATGCGTCGCAGGGAAGTGACGCAGCAGACCTGAGTCTCAAACCTGGACCAGAAGAGGTGAGAGCAGGTGGTGAAGCCAGGTGAGCCACGGAGGACAGGAAGATGGGATGAGGGAAGGAATACTTCACCTCAAAAACCCGAAGCAAAGTAACAAAAAAAAAAAAATAATAATTCTAGACCCTAGGTAAAGGGAAATAAGAGAGTAAGAAAGTAAGAAAGCTAAGGAAAAAAATAACAGAAAAATTAAACCTGCTGATAACAGCGCAGGTTAGGAGGAAATACTGAGTATCCACAGTAGAGGCTAAATCATGAAGGATTGTTTCAAGACTAAGCGTTGAGTCGAAGGCACACCGCCCTTTTGTAGTCTGCCTGATTACTGGATCTGAAACAGGTGCGCCTGTGAGAACAAGAGTCCTGAGGTAAAATAA
>JBBIGC010145750.1:298-19347 GCA_037576955.1 Lepidarchus adonis | reverse complement strand
AGAGAGAGAGAGAGAGAGAGAGAGAGAGAGAGAGAGAGAGAGAGAGAGAGAGAGAGAGAGAGAGAGCTGGCAGGGCAGACTGCCCAGGGCAGTGAGGTAATGCTCAGGGCAAATAAACCCCTATGCAAGTGTAACTAGACATGAGGTAACCAATAGAGTGTGTGTGTAGGTGTGTGTGTGTGTGTGTGTGTGTGTGTGTGTGTGTGTGTGTGTGTGTGTGTGTGAAATAGTGGAAGATACAGTGCTCTTTAAGCCATCAGGTACATACAAAATGTAATACATTTTACATGAAAATAAAAAAGACATTAGGTTTTGGTATTACAGCAAAGACAGTTATGTGTATCTAAGAGAATTTAATTTTGCTTTGTGGTTAGAGTCACGATTGCTCAAACTTGCTCAAGCACATGCAACAGGAAACCATAGCACAAATATCTCTGCTGTTGCGATTAACATTCTGCAAATGTCTTTTGGCTATTTGACATCTCTGGTTAATAACTCCACATCCTGAAATGCTGCTAAATGTCTGTAGCAATAATCTGTGTTGTATGCTGTGAACAAAACCAAATGGACATACTTCACCAGCAAAACCGGGGTTACATATAAAAATGCCACTGGTAAAATAAATACAATGGCATCCATGTGGTTGGCATCCAATGACCTCCCTGGCAAGATAAACACACATGAAATGTCACTTTATAAGATTTTTAGCATGTGCTTGGTCTCATTTGCACATATAATAGAAGTCAAAAAAACATTTAGGTTATTTGTAGCGCAACTGCTTTAGACAACACACCACTGTAGCATGTTGTGTTAATGTCTCAGCCCAATGATCCTGTAACAGTGTGCGATTGTGTGTATGTGCAATCTCTGTGCATCACAAAGAAAAACAGAAAAGTGACAGACTCCTACACTGCCATCACAGACCACAGCCTCGTACTGTGAACTCGTGCTTGTTTATGACTCATTTGCATTGTATGAGGTGATGACTCATGGTGTGATACAGTAAGTCCAACCTAACCCCTATTTGTTGCTCTTTATCTCGCACCCCCTGGTCCTAAACAATGATGAAAACGATTTTTTGTTTCACCCCAACATTCCCACAGCTACTCTATTCACTTGCCTCAACAGTTGCAATTCATAAGGAGCTGTACTTTATCTCTCTTGGAATTAATAAGGTTTTATATACGCCACACAATAAATAGTCATTAGTGAAAGTCAATGTCAGTTTTTAATAGTGTTGCTATTACTGCAAAGTCAACCAGCAGCATCCAAAAGGCCTCAAATAGTTGCCTATTTTCTTGTTCCAAGTCCAAGAAGCTGGTCAACTACAGAGGAAAATTTGGCATTGCCCTGCACAACACTAAATCCAGTCAAACCAACTGGAACTTTTTACCTTATTGCTTCATGTTGGTGGTAATATTAAGCACAGTTCATGTTTTCATACCATTTCAAAAACAAAATTCTCGTTTCTCTGCCATTTTGTTTCTTTGATTGACGTGTAGGGATGTTCACTTATCTCTAAACCCAACTAACATTTGATTGTGTGATCTGAAAAAAAGTCACAAGCAAAAATATTCCATAATATTACTACATGATTTCCTTCTCTATTCCACCACCCCACTTATCAATAGGGACATTTCAAGTAAAAAAAACTTTGACATTTGCTGGGAATTATTCAACCAATCTACACACACACAAACACACACACAGGTTAGTAAATGTGCTAGATAATTCCTTCATGCCTATGCGCTCAAAAATTAGTCAAACAACTGCAATTTATTTTGTGAAAAACTTAGCATTTTAGCTAACTTATTAGCCTATTTACATTTGAATCTTAAAGGAATTCTCAAGGGCTCTGATACTCTGTTGAGGAATTCATTGACTGAGAGAAGCTTCAGGATGTTCCACTTTTAACCTGTTCCTCCTGTCACACATTCCTCACTCTTCTTCCCACTCATTTCCTCTCATCTGCTCTTCAACTTGACTCAATTTAGAATTACCACCAGAGTGTGAAGAGATGCCACCTGTGCCTTTTACTGCACTCCTCCTTCTCTTACAGTTCAAACAGAACACTTCTCTAGTAAAAGTGAGACAAGTATCACAGTAAAGTTCAGTGCATGTGGAGCTGTGCAGCGGTGGTGTCTGGACCAGCGATCTTTTGATTGGGCAAGGTATGAACCAATAGGCCAACGATGTCCATGGGTGGTAGACATGACGCTCTAGTTTGTGTAGTTTTATAATTTAATCATTATTAAAACTAGAGCCACAAAATAACATAAAAATTGCTTAAATCTAAATCATCAAATTATTATGGCTCTGCCTACCAAGTTTTGTTCCAATATAATGCAAGTCTGGTTTTCCACAGAAGCTCATGACCTCAGACCAGTTCATCCTCACTAAGACTCAGCAGCAGCAAAATGGTCAGAAACTGTAAAAAGTGTTTTGACAAACTAAACTACATTCTGAGCTTGCGTCTCACACTGAATATGATTTGCTCAAAGCAGTGTCATCCATTTCAGATACTGCTCATCTTTCACATGGGTTCAAAATGAGAACAAGAAAGTTAATACAAATGCAGAAAACAAAAGGAAACATGCCATATCAGTACTGCAAAGGCCAACAGGATGAGGATTAAAATGACACATTGCATAATCCTAATGGAGATGAATATGGAAGATTTTTGCTACAAATTAAATTTTATACATGTGCCCAAAAAAACAGCTCAGTATTTATTATTTACATTTTTTTCACAGTTGTCCTGCATGTCTTTAGGAACTTGGGACAGTATCAGTAAAAAAAAATGATATAATAAATATCATCATAAACATCCAACTGATTCTAACTCATTACAAAGACAGTACAATTATTCCTGTATTCCTTAAACTGGACTTAGTGCAGTACAATATCCATTATAGCACTACTTCTTGTTCCAGCTTATCAATGTTATTTTTTTAAATATATAAATTACGATATTGTCATTAAACTTTCACTCCCTTTAAATCTGATCTAAAAACCTTTCTGTTTAATGGTTGACACTTTCTTCTGATTATTTAGTCATTATTATTTTTATTATTACATTTTTTTCCCCTATGTTTGTGTTTTCATTGTAAAGCGACCTTGGGTTTATGAAAGGCGCTATATAAATAAACTTATTATTATTATTACTTTGGTTTGGAGCCCATCGACTACCCATGTGTACTGGCTGAACAACACAAGTACTGCACATCGTAGCCTAATTTAATCTTATCTAATCTAAGCACTCCACACATGACAATGCAGGTACCTAATTGTCTAGGACATAAAAGCCTGCTGTACTACCTAGGTTAGAACAACATGCACAGCTGCCTTCTTATGGATTCCCAAGTAATAATATTCACCAGCAAGTTTATAGTGTTCTTCAAAACATATACTACCTACAAAAAGCAACCTCATAATATGACAAATGACTTTTTTTCCATTGTTTGATCCATGGTACAGAATAACAATTAAAAAGGGAAATGTTTTTTCCATTATTTTAAAGCAAGGTTCTTAAAATATTCTGCTGTTCACTGATCCCGCTACAATCCTATTATTCCATCCGTATGATTAGCCTGCACTGGAGTATGTTATGGTATTTATGACAGATTATTGTATCCCAAAGGATGTGTCAGGCTGCACTTGGGACACTGGGTTGCAAAAGTGTAGCAGCCATTTATAGAGCTGTAAGCTGGCAGATTAGCCATCTGGAGCTAAGAGGTGCAGATATAGACACTGAAAGAAGACACAGGAAACCACAGTGAAAGGACACAGGAGGCCACAGACATTCAACAGTATTAGTTGAAAAAGGCTCAACTATTAACCAAAATGCTATAATCTTTGTTAAAGTAAAATTATATATATTTATATATAGAAACAACAATACAATACACACCAATGTCTTCTTATTATATGTTGAACAAAATGAACACATTATGCTTTCTTCTTGCCACTGTCACTTTAACTGACCCACAGTCAATGAATTGTTGCTTTATATGAAGCCAGTATTTATAGCAGGGATGCCAACTTGTTAACATTGCATTTTTTGGTATTTCAAAAAGATTACTCACACACCAGTCTTCAAGCTAACAAACATTGATCAATTTACTGCTCATTTCTGACAAGCTACTAAATGATAAGTTTG
The DNA here is from genome assembly GCA_037576955.1 of Lepidarchus adonis. Lineage (NCBI taxonomy): Eukaryota > Metazoa > Chordata > Actinopteri > Characiformes > Lepidarchidae > Lepidarchus > Lepidarchus adonis. The sequence continues at coordinate 15,188 of JBBIGC010145750.1, read as the reverse complement.
CTAATGAACAAGAACTTGTGGAGTACTGATCAAAATCTGCCCACTCTACTATAGTACTATAGTAATTTGCCAGTAAGAACCATCTATGACCATCTAAAAGCCAACATTGATATAAGTGTGAAGCCTCCATGTCCTCATAAACTCCAGGCTTAAGAGCGGTCAACATACAACTGACTAGAAAAACAAATGTTTTTCTCTCTGACTTGGTCAAGTGTCTCAGTTGAAGAGAAAGACATTGTTAAATGAAAGAATACAATTCTAAGGTTACCATGATTGTTTATTGGCTGCTGGACATATTCTTCAGACTAAGCAGTGTTTTTCCAGTGTACTCCAGACAAGACAAAAACTAGACTGAAAAGCTATGATGTAAAAACGATGCTATGATTAAATACAGTGTGATTACAAATCATGCATGTGCATATCCTCGTATATCTGAAAAAACAACAACAACATAACAAACCCCCAGAAAATTCCAATAATTATTTAATGGCTGTTTTTAGTAAGTAACAATAAACTGGTAAGTGGCCTGGTTCTAATTAAATTACAGTTCCACTATGATGGGATGTATTCAAATTAATCTTTCAACTTAATTCTAGATCTTGTTCAGTGAAGTATCTAGTGAAATGAGAAAAAAACACCCAAAGGAAACGGCTTGTTTAAACATGTGGCAAAAAACAAACAAAACAGTTCTCCCACTAATACATGGCCTACAGATGACGGTTATAGATCTGAACAAAACCACAAAGAAAAGTAGCTTTTAAAACATTAATAAATAGTGACAGGTGTAATATTCCTCTTTGGAAAAAGAAAAAGTACAGCATGGCCTCTGAACCTAGTTTTGCCCCCTTTAGAAGGAAAGAAATAACATGTTTGTATAAATCATAGATGTCAAACTGGTCCCCGAGACAATATCACATGACTACTATTTAATTTAAAATGTATTGTTAGCCTGTGAAATTTTACTGTTGAAATATAAATCAGAAAGCTGCAAATAAAAAAGAGGGATATAATTTTAATTTACATTTTATTTAAGAAATGAATGCCATTGATATGTATTTTTTTTATTAAAAAATCGATTTTGCAAGTTATATATTGCATAGTATTAAGCTTTGCCTGTTCCATATTCAATATTTAAGCAAAACTTGTTTTGGTTTATATAAAAAGGTTAATTGTTATATCTGCTTAAACATTTTTTCAATAAATATCAATGTTGACTTTACCCAAGGTTTAAATTTTGGCCCACTGTGTATTTGAGTTTGACATCCCGGCTATAAATGTCCAAGAGTCTGACAACAACTAGAATTTTTTGACCACTCTTCCATGTTAAACTACTTGCAAGTACTGTTCTTTTCGAACGCTAGTCTTGCTATAATGTTGTTTTGGGGAGCAAAGATTTTTCCTGACATCTCTCCCATGCAGATCAAATTTGTCCAATCTCCTTTTGATTGTAAATACAAATCAATTACTTGTTGACTAGTAATTGGCTGATCTTGTGAGACTTCATTTTGCGATGGCAGGTGCTCCTGGACAAAATGGCAGTGGTTTGAAATCTATAAACCTTGTATATGATTTTCCTTACAGTGGAATGTTTTATTTAAAAAAAAACAAAAAAAAAAAAAACCTCTTATTGAACTCCAGTGCCAGACTCATATGCTTCCTCAACATTGTTCTTTGTTTTTATAAAGGCCTTATACTTTAGATCTGGGCATGGAGTCTGCCCTAAGGAAAAATGTCAGCTAAAATCATCAACGATTCTGATCTGAGCCGAATGTGCTGCAACTCAGCCAGAATCAGCCTACATGTGTTGCTATCTGGGTGGCTCGATTCCCTGAACTAGCAGGAGAAATGTGGGAGGGTAGAGTGAATAAACAGCATCTTCACCTCCATTTGCACCCACGACTGAAGTGTGCTTGAGCAAGGCATTGTGTGAATTTGTGTGTATGTGTGTGTGTGTGTGTGTGTGTGTGTTCACTGCTAAGGAGGGGTAAAATACAGAGACCAATTTACTCTCTGGGTTTAATAGTGTATAAATAAATTGTTTGCTTGTTCAAAAAAGTTGATGCAAATAAACAAATGCATGTCATGGTCTGACTTTTAGCAGACAATCATCTAAATGATGGTGATAATATTTTCATCTTTTTTCCATCATTTTATCCAAATACTGAGCTTCAAGCTTAAAATGGTCAAACTGGTTTACTGGCCAGCTTGTCTGTAATTATTGTTGCAGGCCTATTATAAATGTCTTCACAATTATCCTGTTAAGCACAATGACTGACTCACAGTATATAACATTAATAATAAAATCCTCTCAAAATATCAGTAGCCAAACCCAAACCTAAGCTTATTGCTTCCAAGCTGCTCAATTACAGGTCAATGTCAAATCTTCTCTTACACCAAGATGTTTGAGGCACTTCAGTTAGCAGCTAAGCTCGTCATTTCTTGAGAATCACAAACAGGAAATTTTTCTTTCAGCACTTACATCTCACTGCAATACTGAGATGGCAACTAAACAGCATTGGACACTGAGCATCACTATATTCTTCTACAAGAACAAAACTGGTGTAAATGTAAATGCTGTATGTTGTATTCTAGGACCATTAATTTTACTTGCCATTACTGGGTGCAGTATTAATAACATGGGATTCATTTCCATTGCTATACTGATGACACACAGGTGAATGTGTCAGCCAAACCAGATGAGTGTCACCAACTTAATAAGATTGTTGATTGTGTAAAGGACATTAAAGACTCCAATTTAATTCAGGCAAAACAAATGAGTTTTTACTTTGTACAACTGATGTCAGAAGCAAATTGTTTGAATGTATGCATAATAGAGGTGGGAATCGCAGGGTCTCTCACGATACGATATGCGATATGTGGTCCACAATAACGAACAGTATCGAAATACGAAGTGGGGGGGGGGGTGGTGGTGGTGGTGGTGTACTCAGATAAGTTCAGGAAAGTGAAGCACAGAGACACGGCATCACAGAATAATCCACACTCTGTTCCAATGTTCTCAAAGCCAAACTCCCACTTTAAATATAGCTGGGGCGTCTCAACCGAGCTTTTAGAGTCACAACACAAACACGTTTAGAGCGCAAAGTGACTTTTTCTGCGCTTACTCTCCTGCACTCCACCCAGCGCCACCCAGTGGAGAGAAGAGGTAGCTACGCCGGCATATCGATTATCGTATCGTGTGAGCAAGGACGACGATATATCGCAATATCGATATTGTGGCCCACCCCTAATGCATAACATTCGTTATTTGATGTTTTTGATTTTCCTTCCATCAATAAATATGACTTTACTAACAGTTATCAAACCAAGAGGTACCTTAAAAAATCCCTTTGTGCAGAATGCAGCCAGGGATCTTATTAAAGAAAAAAAGAGAACCGTTTAAGTCAACACAGCATTATTATACTATAAATTCTTAACACAACTACTACAGATCTTTTTTTTTCGCCAAACCTATTTCTAATCATAATGTGCTCTTTATCAGTACAATCCAGACACAATCAAGACTGCAAAAACAACTCGTACATCCATTTGTTCTCTTCAGAAAGATTTACATATTTGGGATAATACAGAGTTAGAATGGCCTCATGTATATTATCTTCAGGTTCTCCCTTTTCATAGTTATTATAGCACAGTTGCACAATAATCACATTACCTTGTGTTAAATGCTCCAAAATACAGCAGGTATGTCGAGCCATAAAGGTGTTCGTGCCGTCTAAAGCCTTCTTCACAGAACGCGATTTTAGCAAAGATTACGAGATCACAGACACTGTCACTGATCTCTACAGTGTCACACTAGGTGACTTTTGTTCCTGTGATAGTGTGACTGTTTCCTACATAATGCAACTGGAGTCATAGTTTCATTACTTTTACCAGATTAATTTTGCTTGGCCCAGCGCTATACTAATGTAAACCAAGCCACAAAACACGTATCCCGCCTCTGATCCGTTGTTGCCCTCAATCATGGTAGATATCCAGTCCCAGTAGCCAACAAGACCACAACTGCTTTCTCTTTCCCTCTCAGCCTGTCTGAACACTTCACAGACACCAGTATTTCTGGTTTACCTGTCTGTTGCCTTGTCCAACATAATCGGCAATGTAATATGATACAATCAATACAATACAATACAATAATACATTTAAACAATAGTCACTGGCTTAAAACCACTGAAACAAGCTACGACTACAGCAGCAAGGGATTTAATTTAAAAAAAGATCATATACTTATTTTAAAATCAACACCGCACTGGCCGTCAGGTATATTCTGCGTACTGAAGTACTGCTGTTGGCTTAAAATGTTCTAGTCCAACACCTGTCAAACTCAGGTCCTGGAAGCTGGTATCCAACACAGTTTGGTAGTTTCCCTCCTCAAACACACTCACTAAACCTGGTGATTTGACACGGGCCTCCAGGACCGGAGTTCAACACCCCTGTTCTAGTCTTAGCTCAAGAGCTTTTCTGTATGATCTGCACAATGCTGATCATTTATACCTGCTTGAAATTGTCTTATCATGATTGCACTATGCACTATGCAAATGATTATGCTTGATTGTTTCCTGTACCTGGAAGTCGCTTTGGACAAAAGCGTCAGCCAAATGAATAAATGTAAATGTAAATGCACTATGCAAACATGTGGAAATTTATTACAATCAAATTTGCTTAATTATTCAAAATGTGAATGGTAATTTTTCTTGCAAGCTTGAGGAGTTTTCATTGTTTTCTACAACATTCACAGCTGATTTATTCAATTACCACACTAATTAGTCAGCCAAATGCAGAGGGACAAAAATTTTAAATCACTATTTACAGTAGGGCAGTAAATGTTTCAGCATTTACAGTGTAGCATAAGTTAAAAACAGATTCTCAAATTTTGGTTAAACACTAATATAAAGCCCAATGAGCTTATCAACCACTCCACTTTCCTTCCATGTTATTTACTTTGTTAAGCTGCAAACCTCACCCCTCAACACAACGCGCAACATGTCCGGTGTATGCATTTCTACATCTACAGCTCGCCAAACTTGGGTCCGTGTTCACGCTGAACGTAGCCTAGAACATGCTCAGTCGGCTGCTGCTGCTACTGAACCACAGTGGCTGTACTGAATTACCCAGAACTCTGCCGACTCACTCACCAGCAATGCTGATAGGTAGAGCAGGGGGGAGCAGGGGCGGGGCATGTATTTGAGCCAGGAATAGGAAATTTAGCAGGCAGAGTTAGGTAGAGGTAGATACCAGCAACAACACAGGTGAGGTGAGTGAAGAGCTTGAGTAAGTGACAACGCGAACATTATTATTATTTTTCTATTTAAAAGCTTTAATTTTATTGTAAAAATCTATCAAAAATCTGTCAAAGAAATGGGTTTCAAAAAGCATTACTAATCTGGTTACAAGTATTTGCCAACCCCGCCTCTCGTCAAGCTTAGGGCCCCGGCCAATAGGGGCAAATGGGGTTTGACTGTACTTCTTTTCTACCACACTAAAAACAGTTGGTTCACATATGGGCCGCATTTAAAAGCAATGTGGAAAAACTAGAAGAGATCTGATGATCAAGGCAGTTTGTGAATGAACTAATGAATCGACCTTTTTAAAGATGGGAACTATTGAGCTCATACAGAACACCTTTTGATGATTCCAATACATTCTAAAAAACATTTGGCTTGAATCTGTTACTGAACAAAAGCCTACAGTAAATCAAAGAGGACAGTAATTAATGGTGTCTGTTTAGAACAGAAAGGGGAGAGCAGGAAGGTATTCCAGCCCATTGGAGCTCAACTCCACTAATCCGGTTTAGTGATTTACATGGGAGTAAATCCATCTAATCAGAGGATACTGTTGGTGTGAAAACGAGAGTGGGAGAACTGGAAGATCCATGTGGTTACATTCCAGAGAAAATAAATACGTGTTAGAAAAGCAATAAAAAAGGGGGGAAAACTATGAGAAAGGTTGTGTTGTGAAGCAACCTGATTCCACTGGCTACTCTGAAGGGAGCAGGGGAACTTTGGGTGTCCATATACCCAGCTTTGTGCATTCAGAAGATAAGAGAGCAGAAAAAATTGTTCCTTAGTTCTGATAGACAGCAGGGCTTTGTTGAGCTTAAAGCATAGCTGAACAGAGAAACAGAAGAACATGGCAGAGGACTGAATACAAATCTGGCGATAAAGAGCGGGTATTACATCAAAGCTTTGTAATCTATTGAGCCATGGCCATGGAGTTCTATGGAACAGTGACAGGGACTCGGTCTTGTCTGGTGTAATAGTGATTGATTTATTTATTTAACACTCAGCTTTCTAGGTTTGTTAATCCACAGTCTTAGTTAAAGCAATAAATAACATGCTGGTATAATATTTAATTCAATTGATATTAAAAATCAATAGATGAAAAGATGGATGGAAAAATTCATGTTTATTTTGTTTAAAGCAGTCAATGCATTTTGTGTAATTATTTTAAAACATTTTCTAAATAAGTAATTATTAATGAATAAAACGTATTTTGTTTAAAGCAGTCAATGCATTTTGTGTAATTATTTTAAAACATTTTCTAAATAAAATCTGTCAACTTATTGCATTATCAATTGCCATACCACATTACACATGCCTGGTCAAATGATGGTTTTTATTATTATAAATTAAGCTTTAAAATGTGTTCCCTGAATATAGTATTTACAAAAAAATTATTGAACAAAACATTATCTGACAGAGGGTGCTCAAATGGCATACAACTGTACATGTCAGAGCTGGGCGATATGGAAAACAACTATCATGATCATATTCAGCCTATATTGATACACAGAAAAATATAAATCTATAAATATAAATGATCTATTTCTGAGAAGTTTGAAGGTTAATTTTCACTCCCAAGATGCAATGATTAAATGGTATAAATATAAAATACTGTCAGAAACTTGACAGATGTATGGTATTTTAAATAAATAAATATAATTAATAAAAGTATAATTATAAATAGTATATAATAAACTAAATTCTTAATTCTGACCAGTCAAAAGTGCTACAGGAGCACATAGACGCAATGGACATCTCAATTATTCAGTCAGTTAAAGATAATTAAAACAGGAAATACAAAAAAAAACATCAATCAGAAGCTTTCAGGTTTTATAGGAGAACATAATAAATTTGATTTGCAGTTTGCTTTTCAAGTATGGTTCATCTTTGCTGTGCCCGTTCTAGTTTTCGTTAACATATCTGTCATCATTTTCTATTATGTCGCAACTGAAATTGGTTTGTGACTAAAGGCTCATGGGTTTGATTCCCAGAACCACCCAGCAGGATGAAGTGCCCTTGAGCAAGGTACCTAACCCCGTACTGCTTCCTGAGCACCACTACTGTGGCTGCCCACTGCTCCGGCCATGTGAGCACAAATCTTTGAAAAGGTGAAATGCAGAAAATAATGTCCAGTATTAATAATGTCCAGTATAATATTACAGTGTAATATTTTTTAAAACTGAAGTCTGATGATAAAACCACTAACCACGTTTTGTAATCATGAGGATGTGAAGTAATTTGGACGATTTTTCCTTTCAGCTTTTTAAATATTCTCTGATGAAACCTAGAAAAACCTTTTCTGTAAAAAAAAAACAAAAAAACAATCTAACTAAAGATCTGCTGGTACATCAGCTTTAACACAGAATGAGTATGAAATTAATACTGGGTCAAGCAAGCACAAAGATGGCCAATGTCATTCCACACAGCAGACTGGGGTTTAGTCCCCTGCCTGGGCAATGAGTTATTGGGCAAGATTCTTAACACTCCAATCCAAAGGCATAGCAGTGAGTTTAGCATGGGTGGGGTGGTGGGGGTGTAATACATGTACAGTGGCATGAAACAATCCATTAAAATGTCAATTTGCAACATAATCATGGCAACATATGGCACAAATCTCTAGAACCAGAAAATATGGAAATGAAATGATGCAAGATCTAAAGATCTTGGCAGGTCCAAAGAGAAAGGAGGGTGGGGACCCCAAAAGCTTATGAGACACCAAGCATAGTCTGTCATTTCTGTTTATTGGTCTAAAAAGACCAATGTCTGACCAAACTCTCGCCCGTTTTTCTTTCTGGGTTTCGTCCATTATGAATATAAATCCATTTTAAAGCCTAATCTCAAACCCTGCAGCTCCACCCACTTATGTCTGACGACACTTCAAACAAGTCTGGTTCATAATACCAGACTTCTAGGGCATATTTTGAGCTCTTCTGTATGTACAAACGCTTGCATATTCATCACTAATCATTTAAGACCTTACTTCACTTCCTCACTTGCCTATTCCCGCTTTGTACCAGCATGGTACCAGTAAAACCCTAATAAAAGGATAGATAATTTAAAATGTCATGATATGCTTGGTAAATGATCAGTTGTGATTTTGTCTGATACTTGTTTGTAAAAAAAATTACATTAATTAAAAGTACAATAGCTTTGGCATTACATAAGACTATATACATAAGCCACATTCATAGCTATCTATAGTTGGTATTTATTGTGCTCTTTTAGCCAGTTAGCTAGCCACAGTTCATTAACAACTACACTAGTCTATGTCAATCTCAGCCAGCGGCAAACCATCAAATGTGCAATTCAAAACTCATTTGCAGATTTAATTGGATCCGAGTTTTTTCATTTTTAATTTTTTTTTACACACAACAAAGACTAAAGCTGCATCACAAACCACACACTTTAGAAAAAAATACATTAGTGTAGGACATGTTTGTGCATTCTTATTAGTGTGGTATAATGCAGTTTGGGAAGTAGCCCAAGTTACCTTACCCATGGTGGAGGCATTACAGACTTGGTAAAAACTAACCTCACTCTACTCCTTATATGCTCAAAAAATTCAAAAAATATAAAATCCTTCACTTAAAAAACGCATTTTGTGTTTACTTGTGTTGTCTTTGAATAATATTGAATTTGTTTGATGATCTGAAACATTTAAGGGTGACAAACATGGGGAAAAAGAAATCAGGAAGGGCAGTGCAGTGTGTAAAAGGTTGAAAAGAAAAAAATCATTATGCTCATAATTTATGATGGCATTTTTATATGTGGCACCAGAGGCTTTCTTTCAAATCCATCTCATCAAATCTCAGGGAAAACTACCCATTGTGACACATGGTGGGGTTAAATGACCATTATCATTCTGCCTACATGGCTACTATATTGTTTTATATTGCACTAGAATCAATCCATCCATCCATCCATCCATCCATCCATCCATCCATCCATCCACATTCATACATACATACAAATGCCCATACATAAAAACCCTGCTACTTTTTGTATTGCATTTAATAGGTTTAGGTTGTTCCTATATGTACAGTGTTGTGAAGCATTGCATAGCAGGCAGTTGTGTAACTTTTTTCTATACATTTCTGGCTACTGGTACCTAAAATTTCTCCCAGGATCAATAAAGTATCTCTTTATCCGTGGTCAAGTCCCACCCAGAACCAGAGAACACAATCATACAAGCCTCAGGGATTAAAACAGGTCTACGTTGGGATTCACACATCAGTGCATTTATAACACACAAACACAGATATATGCCTGAGTCAAGAAACAGGATACCCCCTGTAGAATAGGTTTAACACATGCAATAAAACACAACACGCATTTCATTGTAAGTTAGGTAAAAGTGCATTGAATTACGCCAATCGAAAGCAAAATTTAGTCTTTTTTCCTCAAAAAACGAAATTGTCCTCAAAGCTATTTCATTTTCAGTCATTTTAGTACAGCTAATCATTCAACATTGCTGCTAAAATGAGATTTCATACACAACTGATTATTTTATGAACAGAAATTAAATTAACCAAGTGTAGGTCCACCTAAAGAACAAAAACAAAATAAGACTATCAAGAAGTTAAGTGACCAGACGAGTCACATCAAGAACAATCAAGAGTTGTCCTTTGGAAACGGCATTAAAAAGGTCAGACAATACAAGGATCAGCTTTTGCCCCCTAGCACCAAGCTCACGACACCAAGCTGGGAATTTCAGGTCATTTTTAAGAAGCACTCCTCAACATGAAAACCGCACACAACACAGGTGAACACTTAAAGAGCAATCTCACATGCACAGTGCTGTGAAGTACAGTGAGGCAAAAAAAGTATTTGGTAGCCACCAATTCTGCAAGTTGTTCCACTTTAAAAGTTGAGAGAGGTCTGTAATGTTCATCATAGTTTCACTTCAACCGTGAGAGATCGAATGTAAAAAAAAAATAATCCAAGAAATCACATTGTGATTTTTAAAGAATTTATTTGTGTATTGGTGCAGAAAATTAGTAGTTAGCACCTACAAACAAGCAAGAATTCTGGCCCTTACAGACCTGTTACTTCTACTTTAAGAAGCTATTTTATCCTCCACTCATTACCTGTATTATAGACACCTGTTTGAACTCATTATCTGTATAAAAGACACCTGTCCACACCTTTAAACAGTCAGACCAGAGAGCTGTCTAACAACACCAGGGACAAGATTGTACACCTGTACAACACTGGGATGAGCCAGTCTACAATAGGCAGCAGCTTGGTGAGAAGAGATCAACTGCTGGAGCAGTTTTTAGAAAATTTGGTGGTGGTGCGGAGTTGAATCTCAAGAACACCATACCCACTGTAAAGCATGGAGGTGGAATCATTATGGTTTGGGGCTGTTTTTCTGCAAAGGAGACAGGACGACTGGTCCGTATTAATGAAAGGATGACTGGGGCCATGTATCGTGAGATGAAACGTCGCTGGATCTTCCAGCATGACAATGATCCCAAACACACCGCCTGGACAATGAAGGAGTGGCTAGGTAAAAAGCATTTCAAGGTTCTGGAGTGGCCTAACCAGTCTCCAGACCTCAATCCAATAGAGAATCAATGGAGGGAGCTGAAAGTCCATGATGCCCAGCAAAAGGCCCAACACACAGCAATAAACGTCTAAGCCACTGGCAACAAAAGTGAGTACACCCCTAAGTGAAAATGTCCAAATTGTGTCCAAAGTGTCAATATTTTGTGTGGCCACCATTAATTCATAGCCCGTCCTTAACGCTCTTGTGTATGGAGCTCACTAGAGCTTCACAGGTTGCCATTGGAAACCTCTTCCACACCTCCATGATGACATCACAGAGCTGGTGGATGTTCGACACATTGCACTCTTCCACCTTACATTTGAGGATGCCCCAAATATACTCAATAATTTACCCCCAATTTCTTTAGCAAGGCAGTGGTCATTATCATGTTGGAATATTGCCCTGTGTCACAGTTTCTGAAGGGAGGGGATAATGCCATGCTTCAGTATGTCACAGTACATGTTGGCATTCATGAATCCCTCAATAGACTGTAGCTCCCCAGTGCCAACAGCACTCATGCAGCCCCAAACCATGACACTCCCACCACCATGCTTGACTGTAGGCAAGACACACTTGTCTTTGTACTCGTAATGTGGTGGCTGCCACACACACTTGACACCATCTGAACCAAATACATTTATCTTGGTCTCATCAGACCACAGGACATGGTTCTAGTAATCCATGTCCTTAGTCTGCTTGTCTTCAGCAAACTGTTTGCTTTCTTGTGCATCATCTTTAGAAGAAGCTTTCTTATGGAACAACAGCCATGCAGACCAGTTTAATGCAGTTTGTGGCAGATGGTCTGAACAGTCTGACCCTCCATCCCTACATCCTCTGCAGCAATGCTGGCAGCACTCATTTGTCTATTTTCAAAAAAACAACCTCTGGATATGACACTAAGCACATGCAATTAACTTCTTTGGTCAATGAAGAACTGTTCTGAGTGGAACCTGTTCTGTGAAACTGATGTATGATCTTGGCTCAGTTTCAGGATGATGGTAATTTACTTATAGGCCATCATTATGTAGAGCAACAATTCTTTTTATCAGATCCTCATAGAGGTCTTTGCCATGAGGTGTCATGTTGAACTTCCAGTGTTCATTATGAGAGAGTGTGAGAGCGAGAACACCAAATTTAACACACCTGAGACCTTGTCACACTAATGAGTCACATGACACTGGGGTGGAAAATGGCTAATAGGGCACAATTTTCACTTAGGTGTGTACTCACTTTTGATGGTTGAGTTATTTTGAGTTATTTTACACTGTTATACAAACTGTACACTGACTACTTTACATTTTATCAAAGTGTCATATCTTCAGTGTTGTCCCATGAAAATATTGTAAGATATGGTATACACACAAACACAAATTCAATGTATATATTGTCAAGACTGGTATTTTCAGGTTCCTCATAATAAAGGCTTAGAGCCATATGGTGTGTAGGTGTTGTATAAGGATTGATGCATGTCTTTAAATACAGTGACGGCGCGCCTGCTTGCCACCTGTTACCTAACAATACTTAGCAGTGCGAGGTTAGACAACCTGTAGATGCTAAATATAACGGATCATTAAGACCACTGTAGCTTCCATTATTTACACTGCGCTGACAGGTCAAATTTGTCCAAAAACAGGAGCTGGTTAGCAGGAGATCACTGAATGTTCAAGACTGATCATGTAAACCGTTGAGGTTAATGTCTATGAGTGTGCACAGCACTAAAAAACAGATATCACTGCCTGTGCTGGTGACAGACCTTCTCACACTGCTTTCCTCACCTGCAACATGTGTATTAGAGGAAACAGACGCTGGAGCTGTGATGTTAGTGCAGTCAGGAACATTGTATAACCAGCTGTGTGTGTGAAGCACCTACACATGGCACATGGCGTCATCGACATGATGGGGGCTCGTTCTTGAGCAGATCGCCACACTTCCATTCAGATGAACATGACGCACTTGAACGGCCATGACTACACACACACGCACCGTTACAGCAGCGCGGGGGTGGGGGCATAAACACAACAGCGCCCAGACTCCACCACCACCAGTCTCTGAAGAGAAAAGGCCACCTTTTACACCACAACAGCCATTAAATACTTACTTTCAGTGATCTTCTGAAGCCCCAGCACGTCCTCGGGTGTTATTATCGTGTTGGCCAGCAGCTCCTCCTCCGTGGTGACGGGGACCCCCACGTCCGTCGTGTTGCAACCCTTCTTGACTTTCATGGCCTCGGCTGAAGTGAGCTTTGGGTCGGACCTGCCTCCTCCGCGGACGCTGTGGCTAATGCTAATGCTAACGCTGCTGGAGCTGCCGGGATTAACGGCGCCGGACTTGTTGGAACTCGCTGGGTCCTGGCTGTTGCCTGTGCTGGTGCAAGAATAGCTCATTATCCGTCCCCTCCTCCGCCTCCTCCGCCCTCCCCCCGGCCCTTCCGTCGAGCAAGACACAAAACAGTCACCCTCCCTCACCCGAAGGGCCGAACAGGTCGCCCGCTTTGTTTAAATCCTCCCTCGCTTTTCTCCAGCCAGACTCGCCTGCACTTCACCCCGCTCACCCCGCCGCGCGCTGCTCCCTCCCTCCTCTCTCCCTCCCTCTCTCTCTCTCTCTCTCTCTCTCCTCCGACGGGCCACGCTGAAGCGCGAGCTGGTGGGAGGGGGGTCACCAGGGCAACGCTGACCCCGAGGAGGAAAGTCTGCGTCCTCTTGGGTCTCAGCGCACAATCTTTACCTACTGACTATATCAACAGGAAACAACACAAGCGACCTTCCCGTGATGTTTGTAAGACATATTTGAATTCTGTTGACCACCCCTCCTCCCGTGGTACAGCCCGTTTTAGTGCGTTTATAGAAAATTAACATAATGGGTTCAGTGTTTTATTACTGCACACAGAGCGTTTTAATGGAATTTCCAACAGTCAGACTTTTAACGCTGGACATACTGATGTCTTTAGTAAATAATACATTTCCTTTACCTATGAAGGGAAACTATTTTCTTGGCAAAAAGGGCATCGTTAGTACAAGGCACTGAGAACAACAACAACAACAGGTGAGTTTGTTGGTATTTAGCGGGAGCCAGTTACCACAGTTATCCACGAGGGGGCGTCACTGGGCAAAAAAGTCAACTTTCAACAACCAAAGACTGAGGACTATCAAAGACTAATTATTAATGGTGTTTTTCATACAAAAGCAAGGATATTTTAGTCACTTTTTTATTCCGTCAGACTGCCGGTCTGTTGATATTATTATTATTGTTGTTGTTGTTGTTGTTGTTGTTATTTTTCTGAGTTTCTCAGTGTCTTGCTGGAGGTCATTTTGTATGGGTCTGGAAGTGCTCATCCTGTTCCTCCTTGCACAAAGTAGTAGATCCCAGTCCTGCTAAAGGGTTAAAGACATTATACAGCCCTGTCTACTGAAACCTCCTCCATGCTCTTGAGGCTGTGCTGGTAGACACAGCAAACTTACTGGTAATGGTACTGTAGCAGTTCTCTTGAGAGAGAGCACTACTAAATGATAATATAATACACAAGTCAATGCTTTTGAAACCAGTAATATAACTGGCCAGGTTTATTTTGCTTGTTTTCCCAGTCTTTGAAAAGACTAACATGTAGCGGTGCGTCTCCTAGAGAATCGGATGCACACAAACTTAAACCGTGAGCAAGGATGGCGATGAATGAGCAAGCCTGTCGAAGCCACCAATCTCCACACTCTTCACAACGATGGCAGGCTTACACATTCATCACCAGCTCCCTCACACAAACACAGTACATCACAATCAGCTGCTCCTCTTTTCCTCTTTCCCCTGTAATGCACAGAACACCCGTACAACCAATGTACTAACTTTACAACCACTGTACTACCTTTACAACCACTTACTACCCATACAACCACTGTACTACCTTTACAACCACTGTACAACCTTTACAATCACTGTACTACCTTTACAACCACTTACTACCCATACAACCACTGTACTACCTTTACAACCACTGTACTACCTTTACAACCACTTACTACCCATACAACCACTGTACTACCTTTACAACCACTGTACA
>JBBIGC010145725.1:0-14093 GCA_037576955.1 Lepidarchus adonis | reverse complement strand
TGTGTTCATGTTGGGAATGTGTTGTTTATTGTGTGTGTTCATGTTGGGAATGTGTTGTTCATTGTGTGTGTTCACGTTGGGAATGTGTTGTTTATTGTGTGTGTTCACGTTGGGAATGTGTTGTGTTTATTATGTGTGGGACTCATTTGGTGTGGTTTTGCGGGGTGGATGGCTGAGCTACAATGTTTTGTGCCATTGTTATGTAATGACTGTAGCTAATTAGGATATAGCATTTTAAATGAAAGAATTCATTTGGATTTTTGGAGCTCACTTAACGAGTTGCGTTCAAGACTAATATGGTCTTGCAACGTTTAACATGCTGTTATAATGTATAATTCAGTTTTCTTTTGTATAGATGTCAAAATTAACCCTGATACCGATAAGCAGTCGACTCTTAAAGAGTGTTACACTTAAATGAAAGTTGAATTTAACATGGAATGTGTACAATAATCCGTTTTTTAAATGTTTGCATTTAAACAAATGGGCCAGTGTGTACTTAAAGCAATTTTAAATCACTAAATATTAAAACTAGTTTTGTTTTGTTTTTTAAATGTTACTTACATTGAAAGTTTGGCAAATGTACACATGCAAATGAAACTAGCGACTCTGAGATATGTGCAAGTTTTCTTTAAAAACAAAAAAATTAACCTCTGGCTGTCAGAATTAAAATGTATGACAATGTAATGGATATTCCATTTAGATTTAACAGGAGACCAGTTTTACCAGCATATATAATAGAGTGAGTCTTTAAATTAGGAGTTGACAGAAATTCACATTTTAGACCCGATGCAAATGCAATTTTATCTCAAATTTGATAAATGAAGGGACCAAACGGACTACAGTAACTTGTTTAAATGACCGCTGCAAGTAAACAGACAATTGGTATATAATTTATTGCAGACATGTGTAATCTTAATCATAATACTGATCCAATACCAGATACTCTAGTTATTAAGCAACTAATTTAATCAGTATTAATAGGAACTGTAACCGTCACACTGTAAACACAAACCATTATATTTAAATGGAGAGGCATCATCATCTCCCACCACATACAAAAGCCACAAACCAAAAACAGTCAGAAAAAATATTCACATAGGAGTTCCATGGGGGGAAAAGAGACAACTATCAAAGCTTGCACATAGACTCACTCAGCATGTTATATTATAGCACAAGGATAGAGAGCTACAACCGCCATGCTTTCATTTTCAGTCACTACTCTCTGCGTCATCAGCATCAGGCCTCTCCTGTTCAGACGAATCAGAACTCGTCTCCTCTTTGGCATCATGTACAAATGGGTTTTCCCCCTGCAAATGAGGAGTGCACCATCGTTAGAATCACACTATTCTTAAACCAGGAGATGCAATAATTTGCAAGTCCATTACACAGATTTACCTTTATATATTTTTCATAGCGATCCTTAACACGGTCATTATTTATTATAGCTTTGGCTGTAAGCACACTCTCCCTTTTTAGCTGCTCTTTGTACACCTTTGGGGGAAACACACACACACACAGACTCATCCAATACATTCACACAAGTGTTTTAGATTCAGAATAGCCAGGTCAATGATGGGTCGTTCTTGAGCGATTCGTTCATTTTGAACGAATCTTTAAAGTGACTCGGGAATAACGAGTCGTCTCGTGGGAGAGATTCGTTCAGTCGCGCATGCGCAGTTGCGCACAAACATAGTTTCTGTATCAGTATTCTGTATATAATTGATTCATGTTTTGAGTCTCGAAAGACTCGAGAGATGAACTGATCAATTCTGTTTCCGGCTCAGGCTGCATGGGTTAAGCTTAAGGGGCGTTTACCTGACGAATGAACGACTCAAACCCGAAAACTTGATATGAGGCGAGGTGAGCGAATCATAGATTAAAGACGCAGGTAAACAATGAATTAATCTTTTCTGTTTCTTATAGCATTATAGTTTTGTCTTGTTTGTAGTGTGATCAGCGTGTGTGTGAGCAGTAGATGTGTTATTGAGGTAACAGGTAATATTCTTATTATATTTTGCTAAAATGAACGAGATGACTCAAAAAAAGATTCGTTCATTTTGCTGAACGAGACTCAAAAGGTCAGAGTCGGTAAAATGATCTGAACTTCCCCATCACTAGAATTTGGAATAAAGCGGTTTCCTTTACCTTTTTTTTTTTTACCTTTAGATGAAAATTTACTATGGTGTTCAATGTTTCTAAAAAAGCAGTGAACACTTACCACTTTGCTTTTTAAATGTAAAGGAGAAGAGAGATGCTGCTGTACAGAAATGAAGGAAGCAGGAATGTGCACTTTGCAGGCCATACAATGTACCACCTCCACTTGCCTCATGTAGTCATCCTCAGTTACCCCTGTAAAACAGTCAAGATAAACCTTTATTGTCCCACAAGTGGGAAATTCCACATAGTTACAGCAGCAGGACAGCAAACAGAGTATTTAGAAAAACAATAAGTATGAAGTTGCTTAAAAAGTTACAGGTAAGATAAAGTAAGGCAAAAATAGAATAAAGTAATATACTATTACAAAAAATATAAGAAGTATTTACACAAATAAATAAGGCAAATATAAGAGTGTAAAAGTGTCGACAGTGCAGGGAGACATATTGCACAGAAAATGTTTGCACGTTGCACAGATGAATATTGCAAATGGAGAATATGAATATAAATATGAACATGAACGTTGCATGTGTGAAGTGAAGTTTTAGTTGTCAGTCTGTGAGGAGTTGAGGATTGGGGGTGGTTTTGCAGTGTGATTTGAAAGTAACTTCAGTGAATTTACTGATTGCTGTTTATATATACACACACACACAGAGAGTCAAACCCTGTTAGCTCGTCCCTAGTTATCTTGCCAACAGATTTCTTTTCATGTCATTTACCTCATTTAGCCACCAAGCTCACCCCTCGCCACAATGCGCAAAGTGCCAGGTGTTTGCATTTCTCCCTCTATAGCTCGCCAAACTTGGGTCCGTGTTATTGTTGTAGCCTAGAACGCGGACAGTCGTGCTAATTCTGTAGGTCTGCTTGTGCTGGTGGGGGAAGTGGCACGAACGTACGTTGGACCCATCACTGATGCATCCTCTGTCTGGTTGGTGTCTGAACCGTCAACACAGGAAACCCCACTGTTTGACTGACGGCAGGTTGGTTGGTCCTGTCTGATTAGGAGTTTGCATACAAGTTTGCGAATTAATCCCAAAATGTCTGGTAAACGAAAGTTGCATTCTCTGACTGGCGAGCAAAAAATAAATAAATAAAATAAAAAGAGGAAATTTGCATCTATCGCAGCAATAACCTAAGAAAGTTGCTTTGTTTTGTTTTTAATTTAAATGCTTTAATTTTACTTCAATCATCTGCCAAAAAATCACTAATCCCCGACCTCTCCCTAAATTTAGGTCCCAGACCAATAGGGATGAGCTAACGGGGTTTGACTGTAATTCTGTTGAGAACCACTCCCTGGACTCACTTACTTCTGCATCATTAGTTGTGTGCATAAGAGCTAATGAAAGACTGATAAGAAGCTAAAAAGCTAAATTAGAAAAGCTACACATGGTGTTAATCCATTCTGTACATTTATAAGAACAAAGGGCCTCTAAGATTTATTTTTAAACACAATGGAACCTGAAAAGAACATTTTTACCTTCCATAACTTTCTGGTTCGATCTTCGTTCTGAGAAGGGATGCAACTTACTTAAATCAGACACAGTTTTCCGAAATTTGTGCACCATACAGTCCTTTACAACAGAGAAAGAAAAATTAGCATAATTGCAAAGGTAATGCGATAAAAAAACGTCGGATGCAGACTTACATGAAGAAAACTAATGACCCTCTCGTCAAACTTGGCTTGCCGTCGGATGTAATCTAGAGTTTCGCGGTGATACGTACTCCCGAAGTGCTTTTCAATGTCTTGGTCTTCAAATGTGCGAAACTTACAAAATGCACAAGTGAATGCCAGTCTGAAAAGAAAGAATAACTTGCCATAAATACTGCAGGGAGAGGTGGGTTGGAGGAGTAAATTACAATTTGGCACATATGGCTTTGTCCTTCATAAACCAAACTCCAAGACTACACTGCTCTCAACCAAATTACAGGAATTTCTACAATGAGGTCTTCTCAGTCTCATCAGATATAGCTTAAAATACCACAACATTAAAACTCATGGGGAAAAAACTGGTAGTGAAGTAAATAACATGGTGGACAAAGGAGGGGGATGGAAACATTTTTTAAAAAGTACATAAGACTCTGGGGCTCAAGATTCATTTAGTTTTGTGTGTAGTAAAAACAAATCTGTGGTCCAACCTCACAGAAGAGCTACTGTACCACAGAAAGTCCATGTTGGCAATAACTAGTGCCACTTCTCAGTCAGCTGTTCTGGATGCATGTTTGGAAACCTAAAGTTAAACAGGTGGTTTTGATGTTGTGGCTGATCATACATACATCTCCATCCATCACACACTATTTTTCCATTTCAGATTTAATATATTTAGCTGCGATTTCTTCTACAGGAATTTAGGGTTAATATCAAAACTATTTGTTTTTCTCCTTTGGACCGTCATTCACCATCTTTGATGCCATGATGCCGCTGTGTGCTGGTCTGAAATGCACCACTGAACGCCACAGAAAATCCTTCCTCCACACCCATCAGACTCTTTAACTCCTCCCACTGTCACTTATCCATACAATAACTCTCATAACTCAGAGCATTAAAATATTACAATATTACATTATTACATGCTGCACATCACCAACCTCAAAGTACAATATACAGTATCAGTGCAATCACTGCAATTTACTGCTTTTTTACTATAATTTATGCTATTTATCTTATTTTACCGCTTTTTATTTAAAAATCAGTTTACATTTGTAGTTTTTTGTTACCATTGTACTTTTTATGACTTGTCATTTTTACCTTGTATCTTTAGTACTTTTATATTTATTACATTTGTATTTTTATTAGTATAAGATGTATGTTTATTTTTTTTACCGTCTCTATGTTGCAGTCGCTACATAAGCAATTTCCTTAGGGACAATAAAGTTTTTCTGATTCTGATTAAAGGACATCACTTTTGTGAATTCAAGGCACAACAAGAGATTTCCTAAGCAAGTGTATGCACACGTATCCTGAAATTTCGGTACAATTTGTCCAAATCAACTGTATTATTGGAGGATTAATGAGAATTTAACCACATTCATTATGTTCCCATTTTCATGCATATAATTATGGTCATGATACAATGTTGTGCTGTGTAACCTCCTTAATTATATAGTTAAGAGGGTAAAGCAAAGATGGCATCTGTAAAATAATGACATTTAAAAAGTATGCTAATTAACTATTAAAGAATATGAAGCCAAATAACAAGAATGAAAATGACGAGGGAGTGAAGAACATTTCTGGTGTCAATTCCTCCACTGTCAGAGGCAGAAGCAACAGACTTGTGTTATATCTACTGCCTACACTTTGGGAACATGATGGAAATAAGACTTCAGGATTGTTATCCCTGACTCTTTCTGCTTTTGTCTTCCCCTTTTCAACTGCAAATCACTTAATACAGGACCTTGTCAAATATTAACAATGTAACCAAGCTTGGGCTTTTATTAGCTTAAAAAAAAAAAAAAATTCACAAAAGAATGACTCCCAAAGTCACCTGTGCTTATCTCCGTATTTCTCACGGTTCTTCTCTCGTCTGCGCCTTCGCTTCTCTCTGACTCGAACCTTCTTATCCCCCACTGAGAACATCACATGGTACAAACTATAATTAATTCTTCTTAAATCATATTACATAAAATACATGTTTGTTTTTTTTAAACTCACTCATAGGCTATAGCACACTTTATATTTCATTGTTGCACGACTATACTTTAAGTATATAGTTAAGTGACCAAGTTATTAGAGAATATCTTTCACAATACTGGGAGAAAGAAGAAAACAATAAAAAAAACTTAACTTATGCAAATGTTGCACCCTTATTCCTAGCAAGAACAAAATGTAAACACGTACCATTTTCTGTGCTCAAATTCTTTCCTTCAGATGAAATATTGCAGTGCTATTAATAAAATAAGGGAAAAATAATTACCTCTATATAATATAGCTTTTTTTCCTATGTTGAAGTAAAAAGTATATCTAGGCCATTTGCTAAACTACATACTACACATTAAAAAAGTATGAAAGTGTTTAGAAAAATAAAATGCTCTGAATAAACATATGTAAAATACTGTAAATACAGTCTCACCTGAGCGAAATTCAGTTCTAGGATGGTAAAGAGAAATAAAAATTAAACACTGAAAAACTAGTAGAGTAAAATATCTTGTTAAGATATGAATAATTAAAATATACATTAAAAATAACTACATTTGAGAGAATCAGGGTATATCTGTGCCTTGCCAACACACCTGCCCTATTTCTCATTCTGGGATTTGTACTGACAATTCTCTGCTTCTTAACGAACTTGCTCTGAGACACTGGAGCCATCATCTTACGCTTGGTCCCACGAAACACAGGTACCGCCATGGAGGAGGGAACGTTCCGTATGTTAACAGCACCCCTTAACCCGCAAAACTGAAACACAAAAACAAAGTTTTTTCAGCGATTACATTTGCCAAAACAGCAAGTATTTTTCACCATCACTATTACTTCAAGTATAAATAGCAATTTCCATCTATACTTACACCTCTGCATTCTGCTGCAGCTTCTCCATCCTTTACTCCATACGTTTGCTCTGAATACACAGATTTGGCTCTGCCACGGGACCCAATGGGTGCAGGCTTTGTGTATGTTGTGGTAAAGGACTGGGAACGGGCTGAGAGAGCTTTAAAAGAGGAGTACGGATTTCTTCTACCGCTGTCTGATAACGGTGACCTGGACCTTCCAGAGGTTTCTCCATAAGGCATGGGCCAACTTAACAGCATGTCATCTGTCCAGGCAAAACAGCTTGCGTCATCATATCCTCCATTTTCATGTTCATCATCTGGGGTTGCCAAATCAAAAGGTTCATAGGCACCATATCTGGTGAAAGAGTTCACAATGAACAAACTGTATACTCCCCAGCACTTATTCCGAGGTTTAGAACAAGTCCATCTCACCCGTTAGAGCTATCGGTCTCAAATGTGTCGAAGGACTCTGAAGATGCAGATGGAAACAATCTAAACTCTTGCCAACTCTCTAAAAGAAAGGTGTAACGCAGTAAACCACTATTAAAAAAACCCAGAAAACCTCTTTTTAAGAAGTCAGCCTTTTTGTGTGAGAGAATGAAGTTTTACCTGCATGCTCAGATGTCGACATCAATGACTGATCTCCATCTGTGAAACTAAAAGGTCTACAGGTCATTATATATTCAGACTAAGGCTTTAAATCTAGAAGTGTGCGGCCCATGGCCCCCATTACATCATGCAGTGAAACAAACCTACTTTTCAAAAAGACCACTGGACTGTTCTAATGATCTCGGAGCATATTCAGAGAATCTTCCTCTTGAATCTCCAACAGACATGGTTCTTAAAACCTTGGGCTTAACAAGAAACAAAAAAAAGTTAGGATTTATATCAGTGCTCTCATAAAACAGTCCAGTTTTGTACATACCCTAGCATAAGTGTGTCTCATCGCTGCTAATATTAAGTTTTAGCGTTAAAAAAGCTAGAAAAACCGCTTTACCTCCCACAAACAGTTTCTACACAACCACAAAGTTTTCTTTTCGACCAGTTCTCCAGCAGTGCAGAGATTCTTCTGTCCTACTTCTCACTTCTCACACCTGAGGTAAAAATCGAAGGGGGTTTGATTAGCTTAGCATAGGCGCGAGGAAGCCTCCTACTGTTAGCAGCAGCAAAAAAGTGAAATGTCTTTCTAATTCTACCTAAAAACAAACACTGGGAATGTGTGAAGTATATAGTCTTTTTTTTTATCTTAAAAACTTTTTTTTCTGTGTTTTTCTCTCCTCAGCTGCTGTATCCAGCGAATTTCCAACAAATCCGATTCTGCTGTTCTACTCTAGAAAATGCTGACATATGACGCATGTTGAATGGTTAGTTTTTACTCACATTAACATACTCCAACACTAAAACAAAAGCAGGGTTGTTCAGTAAACCAAGACTATAAAACAACACGAATCTGTTCCTCAGTGGGGGGGGAGGAAATCTATGTTCTGCTCATCGCCGCCAAGCTTCAAATAGGCTGCTCATGATTGGCTGAAAATACGTCACGTGAGAAAAGATACGTAAACACGTCTCGCGATCGCGTCTGTGGCACGAGCCGCGACGGAGTAGCATTACTTTTTTTATTATTTTATTTTTTAATTTTATTTAAGCAATTGAACAACAAATATACATAGTAAAGTAGTTATAGAAAGGGTATGAAAATTCTCATAGCTTGCAGTATATTTTACAAGTCATGTATACAAAAACAAGTATGTAAACAACAAAGTATACTTTCGGAAAAAACAAACAAACAAAATAACCAATTAAAAAGAAAGAGGTGCTCAAGGTATAAATAAATCACATATACTATACATTCGTCACAGCACTTGTGTTTTACATGCTTTGGAGTTAGTGCTGTTCTTTAGATTCTGTAGATACGGAGTATAATTACTACTGGTGGGAATTTCGGCTCTTTTACGAGAGTCTGTTCTTATGGCTCAGCTCGTTAAAAAGAGTCGGCTCCCAAACGGCTCCTTAGATTTTTTAAATCAAAATCTTTTTATTTTTAAGGAGATAAATAATAAATAAATAAATAAATAAATAAATAGGGGGAGGGGGAAGAAAAAGCAATATACAGTGTACATATATACACATATCCATATTTATATATTTTTATATATAGATTAAGGTAGACCAACCTTACCTTAATTATCTTCTGATTTCTTTTGTTGCTTAAATTAATTAATGAACAAAAATACGGTAAAATTATGTGTAAAATGAACATACAGTATATCAAATGTTTATTATTTATATGGCTTATTATACTCAACGTGAGGTGCTTTGGTTTGGTGGTAAAGTCTGATTTCAATACTGAGGCTCTGAACTTCCAGCTCCGCCCATAATCTGGGGTCAAATTAGACACTGATTTATCACTCAAATCACATGTTGCTGCTGCATCACAGTTCTGTTTCTTACAGCTGCAGAAAAGTGACAGAGGAGGACAAGCTCCTCATGAAGGAGTTTTTCCTTAAGGCTTAAGGGTCACTGTAGCTTTAATTTTTTTTGTGAAAAGCGCTGTATAAAAATTCATTGGAATTAAATTGAACCTGGAACAGAGAAGTACAAAAAATATTTTAAAGTACAAAAACAAATACCCAATGTAACATAAAGATCCAATCTCTGATTGTATTTATAATATTTATTAACTATTTACAGTTAAACAGCGTAGAGAAGCTTAGAGAATCAAACAACAAAATATAAACAAATTGTGGGAAAGAAAAAGGAGCTTCCTGGTAACAGTTTAAGCTTTAGTGAAGATTGGCATGAAGGATGGTCGAACCTTAGCGGTTGTCCTATCGCGCGCGCGCTCTCTCTCTCGCATGTGTGGTGTATAACACACCGCCCTCTCCTGCGCATGCGCGGACTCACAGCTGCGCCTCACGCGTCATGAAGTTGACCAATCACGTGCCGGTTGAACGGAACAAAAACAAAAATCAAACGGCTCCTGCTCCAGATCGTTCACTTCAGAGTCGGTTCTAAAAGCAGTTTCATTCGCGACCGACACATCACTTATAATTACTAAGCATCACAAACTGATCAAAGTATTGCACAGATGACATCGAACATTATATTATATACATTATAGTATAAATATCGTACATCTGGGACGTTTATGCAACACAGTGATACTGTATCATTATGCACATAACTCACATCACTGCCTTGCCATCCTCTTGTGGATATTAAAGACAACTTGAATTTTATCCCATTTTTATATTTTTCTTAGGTCATTCGTGTCAAGGTCAGTGGTGTGCCTGCTTTAGTTCATCTTTGTTTCATGAGTATTATACAGTATTTACAGGCCTGTTGAGTAATGTAATGACCCTGTTTCACCGCAAGGGGGCATTACATTATAAGGCCAATGGCTGTGATAAGTAAGAAAAACAACAACAACAGAAAACAAGCAGAGCACAGCCTGTGGCATGGGTGATAACGTCCAATCTTCCACCTCCATACAATAGAAAAATATAGGCTATCAATAATATACATACATATAATTAATAAATTATATCATTATAAATAAATTAACAAAAATATTTATGATACACTTTGTTCAAGAATGATGGTCAGCAATACACAACATAAATAATTTTCCCTCCAAGCTTACAAATAATGATTAAAACATTTATTTAAAGGACAGTGAAAATGCTTACAATAGAAAATGAATTAGATCTAATGTAATGTCAGAACAAATATATCAAATGGTAAAATACCTTCAATGGAAACATTTTATTTTGAGCCATTTCTATTGGTCAAAAAAGAAGAGCATTGTTTCTCCAGGCAGAGAACTACTACAATCCACTAAGTATTATATTAATTTCTCTTATTCTTTATTTAGTTAAGAGCAACAGTGAGGGTCAGACGAGCCTGGTGAGAACATTGGGAGCCAGAAAACCGTGCGATCAGTGACACTCACTTGGAAAGATTTTTAGTGTTGCTATGGCAGCAGCTGTGCTGTCCTGCTGTCAAAAACGCATTGTGTTCCTCCCTCCCCAAAAGGTCAGCACGCACTCAACACTTGCGAAAAGCTGTATGTTATTATTTCTTAAACGATTAACTGCTCAGTCAGTCTTCATTTCCAGAATTGTGTCTTTTTTGAGATCCATGTTCTAGGTCAGCGGTGTCATGAGCTTTGATTATTGCTGCTGCTTCAACATTCTTCTGTCCTTGAACAGTCTTAACTCTTTAAGAGGTCCACATTTTTCCACTCAAAGAAACTTCCGTCTTTTCGAAACCAGCATACAAGCCTTTGGGGAAACTCGTGGATTCATGCCAGTAGCATTATTTGCTAAACCCATAACTCTGTGATGACACATCTTGAAAAAGTGGATCAAACATTCTATGACGGCATTATCACACACACACACACACACACACACACACACACACACACACACACACACACACACACAAACACCACTGGCAGGTCCATAAAATGGATTATCTAGTTTTTTCATTGTCACCTGTGAGGGGGTGGGATCTATTTTGCAGCATGTGAACAGTTCTTAAAGTTAA
The DNA here is from genome assembly GCA_037576955.1 of Lepidarchus adonis. Lineage (NCBI taxonomy): Eukaryota > Metazoa > Chordata > Actinopteri > Characiformes > Lepidarchidae > Lepidarchus > Lepidarchus adonis. The sequence continues at coordinate 2,903 of JBBIGC010145725.1, read as the reverse complement.
TGTGCTAGAAGCAGGAAAAAAAGGAGCAAATGTAAGGATCTAAACCACTTTGACAATGGCGTTATTGTGATGAAGAGACGAGTAAGAGCATCTCCAAAACAGCAGCGCTTATGGAGGGTCCCAGGTAGTTAGTACCGACCAAAAGTGTCGTGGGCACCCAAGGCTCATTGATGTATATGGGGAGTGAGAGCTACCCTGTCTGGTCCAATCCCAAGATGACTTCCTGTTGTGCAAAATAGTGCCGCACAGTCAGAGCCGTTTCGGCTGCATGAGGGGCCACTCCAACCCATCCACAATGTATTCTTATAAAGACAAATATGTCAAAATGAGATCGGATGCTGTCTGGGGAACAAATAAAGAAAACAAGACACAATCTAGAAGAAATGTGCAGTTTTATTATTAGTCCAGAAACAGTGGGACTACAGGATGTTTGACAAAAAAAACTTGGACATGAACATTTACCTATGTATGCAAATGTCTGATTTTGTGGAGAATAATATTTGCCTTTGTTTTCATATGAAACAAAATTCTGCAGTGATTAATTTTTTAATGTATTTTTAGCAGTGAAAGAACAAGGGAAATTTAAACCCACTTGCAGTTCTTGAATTTTGAAAAACACAATGACAAAAACAAACGGGTCTGTATAATGCATAGCGAGGACCTGAACGGTGCAAATAAAAGTCCATTTGGAGTCATGAAAAAGTCCAGGTTAAACCTGTATAGTGGAAGTGGACTAGTATTTCAACTTACCATGGTATTAATTCTCAGTTATAGCAACACATTGGACTGATAATGAACTTTGCAATGTGTTTTAGTTTTCAGTTTGACTTTTGTTTGATTGTAATATGTGCCATTATCCCAGATGTTCTGAAAGGACAGTTTAAAACCCATAAAATAATTAAAACATAGTAAGTTGATGTGTGATCAAGAGTTCTGTTTTATACTTACATTTAATGCATTTACACATTAAGGCTTTGGCTATTACAAGGGGAAAATTGCACAAATGTTTATTTGTTACACTTAAAAGGGGCTGTCAACAAAATTGCCAATGTTAAAAAACTAAATGTGACTTAATGACCATTAGCCAAAGTGACTAGGGCCATAAAGAGTGACCAGGAAAATAAAACAATAAAAAATGTGCAGCACAGGGTCCTCAGGATTGGGATTAAGAATGTCTGGCCTGTGGGCTGGATACTCGCAAGCGGAATATGGGGAGAGGGCATCAGAAAAGAGTTTGGTTGTCTTGTATTGCCATAGAAACAACTACAGGTGGTTTGCTTTTTAAGATTTTGTCTTCTGGTAGAGGTCAGACTTTGAATCTGTGCAAGATGTCAGATTATACACATCTAGTTTAATTTAAACTACAGTCCTACTACAGAAACCTTAAGGGTAAGTGGCAAGTAGGAATTTGGTCAATCATGCAAACACAATTAGCCTTAGCCTTACATTTTTGCACTGTAGCTATTAAAGCTCCACAAGCTGCTGTTGAAAGCCCAGCTTCACTTGTGTGAACCATAACTTCAGAGGCAGGTTTTCCAAATAAGAAGCTGTGCCTTACAGTCATGGCAATAAAAATGTTAATGCTGTCAGTCTGGCAGAGCTACGGAAACACTGGTTTGTGTTGGGCAGCTTTTGTAAAGGAAGCCAATGAAAAATCTGCCCAATTCTGAGATATGAGGTAAAAAAATATCAGCTCACAAATGAAGTGACCAGTATTGGCCTTTATTTTACAGTTGACAATAAATCCATGCATACGCCTATGTAGAAACATAAAAATAAGTTGACAGCCTCTTTAAAATAACACACAATGCGTCTGATAGTGGTCCTATAACTGTAACTATGGTAATAATCAAAGTTATTGATATTTTGTTGTTTTTCTGATGGATTCCACAGATTCCACAAAGTTAGGTGTTACTAGCTTAAATAAAGATGTACTGTTAAGGAACTGAGATAATAAAGAGAACATTACACCTTACACAGATGCATAATGAGAGAGAACGTTGCCAAAATGAGAATGTGAAGTGCAGTGTTGGGCATCTGGAAATGGTCATTTTGTGTTTCCCATCCCTGGCCTTGAGCCCACCCTTGCACATTCTAGTGTCTTCCAGGCTACCACCAAGTACAAGCAGAGAAAACACAAAAAAAACGTGCAGAAAAAGCCTCCAGGACGGACACTGGGAAGTGTTGCTCTAGTATATTCAACATCACCATTTCAGAATATTAAGTGGAAAATGTCTTTTAATTCCAGTATCAAAATTAAAATTTGATCGTATAGGCCTTCATGCACAAAAAAGCCATATGTAGTGTTCATCACTTAAAATGAAACGGTTGATTAAGCACAAATTATTTTGCACTCCCACTTAGAGGAACCAGGAAATGTTAATCAATAGCAACTTGGTAGAAAAAATAAAAGACTTCATACATATATTTCGGGGATGTAACAATACACGGAAAAAACATTTTTAAAAAGGGACAACATACATCATGGGGGAAAATATTCTATTAAAGCCACTGCAATGTCTAAACATTAAAAAATGAGCCTCCCCAATAAACAGTCTAGTCAATCAAATTAATGTTATGGACTATAACTACTCCTGCCTCCTACCTCAAGTGTTTTAGTAAGTGTCTAATACATTTCAAAAGTGAATAAATATTTTTTCTCCTTTTTAATTTTGTTAAAAGTATACAAAATATAAAACAATGACAACACAGAGTCACACACTGAATAGTTGGCAGAATGTATTGTTACACCCCTAATATGCACAGGATGACATATGGCAGTAGAAGAATAAATCGAGGGCTGAGAGCCAAAAGGGCGTAAGTGAAATAAATACATTTTGAGTTATTAAACAAAAACCAAAGGTCTTAACTGTAAACACACTGAAGCATTTAGAGTCAGAAAG
>JBBIGC010145710.1:5015-19357 GCA_037576955.1 Lepidarchus adonis | reverse complement strand
TTGGGCTTCACGTATGTAAATGGGTTGGGGGAAAATATTTATTTATTTATTTATTTATTTATTTATTTATTTATTTATTTAAGATTATGTATTTAAGGTCATTTATTTCATTTTAATGCTTAATGTGCTTCATTTGTTTATTCATTTATTTGACATTATTTATTTATTTTTTAAGATTATTTATTTAAGATTATTTATTTATTCAGTTATTTAACATTATTATTAACATATTATGGTTATTTGGGTTTTTAGTTATTTAACAATTTGGTAAACAGTTATGTACTTACTTAGATTGTGATTTATTTGTTTATTCATTTGTTTAACATAATATGTTTAACATGTGTTTATATCATTTAATTAATTGATGTGAGATTAGTTACTCAGCGTGATTTATTTATTAAATTTAACGTTATTATTTAAATGTCATGATAGTTTTGTTGTTTATTTATTTAACCTTTTGATTAACAGTTATGTGTTTGGTTTGTTTTTTTGTTTGTTTGCTTTTGCTTAATGTTCATTTTGCATTTGTTCATTTATTTGACATCAGTTGTTAAACATTTGTTTCTGTTGTTTATTTACTTATTTATTTAAGATGATCTATTTAATGTGATGTATTTGTTTACTCATTTAACATTATTATTTAAATGTTATGGTAGTTTGGCTGTTTGTTTATTTAACAATTTAAGTTATTTACTTGTTGGTAAACAAACTAGCTGGTTTGTTTGCTTTTGCTTAAGATTTATTTGTTTATTCGTTTATTTAACATAATTTGTTTAAGAGTTATTTACGTCGTTAATTTATTTAGATATGTATTTATTTATTTGTTTATTCTGTTTTCCTGGGGGACTATGGGTCATAAATTAAAGTCACGTGCCTGTTTACTAAATCTCCATCGACGTCTTCGCTTGAATCCGGAATGAGCTGGAAATTTCGATAACGTCATTGCGGTGTGACGTGTCGGCGCGCTGCGTTCTACGTCACCGAAATGTGCGTTGCTGCAGAGTCACTGCGCTCGGGTTGTAAACAAGAGACGGATGAAAGAAGCAGTGTGTGGAAATAGAGCGCAGACTGACGGACTGGTCGACAGTGTAGTAAGAAATCTGTGCCGTAATGGGAGTATTCCTATCCCAGAGAAACGGGGCCGAGTCGCAGTGAGAGCAGCTCCCTGTTGTAGCCCTTTTAGCTTTAGCCGCTAACAGCCTTTGGTCAGGCAGGAGCTGCAGCTGCTGCCCGTTTCTGAATGTTCTGCTTCTGAAAGACCTTGGTTGGATCTCACAGGCTGCAGTCCTGAGCCGTGAGTACTTTATCTCTGCTTCTGTAAAGATTTGGGCAGAAGTAGTGCCTCAAGGCGCTGGCTAGCACTAGCATGCTTATCAGCGACTATGCTAAGCTACGTGAATTTGCCTTACGCGTTTATTTAGTTAATAATGAAATAAAAATATAAGTTGATGCAACGCCACAATCACAAGGTCGTTAAACATATTAATCAACTTACTAGAGCTAAATAATCTGCCCAGGTGCTGTGTAAATCCTCGCCCCAGCAAAAATGTGACTTCTCTAGCTTCTTTCACTGGTTGACTAAAGGAGTCCCATCATGGAGAAGTCCCCTAATCATTACTTCTGCATTACATCAGCTGTGATGTTGCTGGGTTGTTCTTGGTGGTTTTGTCGGTGGAAATCCCAAACTGTAATTCTTATTAAAGGTGTTTTTCCAGCTTCAACACATCTGAAGTTTTAAGAATTTTGGATGCTCAGCTCTAGTCCAGGGGACTGCAGAGTCTAACATCTAAAAATCAGAATTTAAGGCTGTAAGATTTCTTAAAAACAAAGATTTTACGCACTAGGTCTTAATGTTAATATATACATGTTTTTCTTTGCTAGGTAAGAATTCTCTGATGGGATGGTGTGTATTGGCTCAGTATATTGGTTATAAACTAAATTCAAAATGTTTTTATAAGTTCACAGTTTAATATAAGTAGAAATGAAATGTAATGGGAGGATTAGGTTTTTACTCTTTTGGATCAAGATTTGTGTTTGCACTGCTCTCGGAACTGTTTGCCTCCCAAAATATGTAGAATGGCCTATTTTCATATCATTATTTATATAACTACTCAAAGTCCATGAGATGTTGGGGCGCGTTTTAGGTCTTTTTGGGAATAAGCTTTCTATCTGGTTGACGAAAACAGAACCAAACAGTCCAATCAGATCAAAACAAGCTCTATTACCATGATATTGAGCGTAATACAATAAATTGCTGAACGCGCACACACACAAACTTAAAGATCCTTTTACACCTGTTTTACACCTTGCTCCATTTGCACCACCTTGTCTCGCACATGTCTGTCTTTTCTTTGTCTAGTTGCAATAACGCAAAGAACTTAAACTTGGAATAATCTTTTGCACAATGCACTCATCACTTTACAATGTCTTATGTCCTGTGTTGTCCTGTTGTGTAAGTCTATTTACTTTACATGTGTATTTAAGTGTATTTCTGTATATTTGTACATATTTATATATATATATATTTAATTTTTTTTTTTTTTTTTACAAATTCCCCAAGGTTGTGTGAAACGGCAGTTTAATACACTGTGTACTGTTTATACTGTTGTATTGACAATAAACTTCTCTTGAATCTCTAATAGCGGTCACCCAGGCCTATCAAAGTTTTCAAAATATGGTTTGTTCAAAAGTAATTTTCTGAAAAAGTTGAGACATTTTTATATAATTCAATAAATACAAGAATGTGTGGCTGTTTATTCTTATGAAGCTTTATTTAACTGATAAGTACAAGGAAAAGATGTCCAATGTTTTTACTGGACAACTTATGTTTTGTAAATACAAAGACACTTATATTTGGACGCCTGCAACATGTATAACAAGGTTGACCAGAGGTGTGGTTACTGCTGCTTTATATTACTAATGTTAGGCCTTCTGAGGACTTGAAGGTTACACATTTATCAGTGGTTTCTGGCCTTGCCCTGCACAGACTGAGATTTCTATGGATTAGTTTCATAATATTATGTACTGTAGACGAAGAAAGAACTCCGTTGTTTGTAATCTTGTGTTCTAGCAATTCTCTCATGAAGTTTAGTACAAATAGGTGAGAAGCACCTCCTCTGATACTGAGCCTTTGCTAGATACTTAAAAATATTAATTAGTGTAAAATTTTAACACAATTTTTGTTTGTTTTGCAGGAGTGAAATTCAGTATTTCTTTATATCTACAAATACTATCATGTGGGCCGCAAAACTATTAAAACCATTGTACATATGTCAGTTAAATAAAGGTGGAGATAATTTACAAAATGTAGATTTTTACAATGTAATTCATTTCACATCAACACATCGTATGTCCTGGGTTATCTTGATAAAATTATTGAAATGTCCTCTGAGAAATGTCACCATTTATTAGACACAACAATAGTTTATTTTTTACAGGTTTAGGTTAAACTGAGCACCCTATAAGAAGACCACCTAAATATAACTTGTGTTCATGTGAACAGTCGTAGCTGGATGTTTTACAGCAATTTTTTATATAAAAGAAGGTTTCTTCAGTTTTTTAAATATTTGTCTAGTTTTGACTTTTTCGCAACCCAATTTTTGTTTGTATTAATGTTGTTCCACCACATTTGGAATTTATTTAAATTTAATATGAGGTGGTTGATTTTTTTTTAAATATTAGCCCTGAAACAGATACAGAGATACTCTTATTTCAACTTCAGAACCTGCAAAACACCAGGGGATGTTGCTTGAGAAGTGATAATTGTTTTAATTGTTTACTTCATCAGCTGTGAGTAAAACGTTTGACTGTTTTGCAGTTCTGAGGACCTGAAAGGCAGTACCATGGCCACTGTGAAGTCAGGAGAAAAGGAGTGTGAGGAGGAGACGCTGCAGACTGCCTTTAAGAAACTGCGTGTTGATGCTGAAAGGTTTGTTCAGTTCTTTATTTATTTGATTATGGCCAAATGTAGAAAAAAGGCAATATTACCCCTTTATAAATGTGGGGTAAGAATTGGGTTTTTTTTTTTTGTTGTTTTTTTAAACTGTATCCTGTATGTGGAAGTCTTTCAACTAAGGTTTGTGTCAAAGTCAAGTCAAAGTGAACTTTATTGTCATTTCCAATATACGCTATATACAGGGAGACGAAACTGCAGTTCAGGATCCACAGTGCAAATAAAAAAGCAAATAAGTGGCGCTTTAGTCAGACACGTGACTTGTTTGTCTCGTTATTGCTCCACGGGTTTGTAGAACTCTTTTGAATCACTTTTTCTGATGTTGAGATGCTGTAAGGGATTGTTAAAGCGTCTGTACTGAGTGGTTTGCAATAGATAATTGTAGCAAAAAGCTCGAAGTAGTTTGTGTTGCTTTCTAGTGTGTGCCTGTGCATGTGGGTGTGTCTTTGCGAGCAGGGGTGTGTGCGCGTGCAGGTTTGCTTAATTTTACACGAATTCAGGAAGGATTCCAAAAGTCAAGTGTATTTCAGTCTTTAATTTATTTCAAAGTAGGCCTACATATGTACACGGCACTTCTGCTCGTCACATTCAGTTGTATTAACAGGTAAAATAAACATTAAAAAATTAAAACTTATATAAGTTTATAAGCTGTGTTATGTTTTGCGGCTCCAGACTATCTCTCTCTAGTTGAAACTGGGGTAAAATGGCTCTTTTGATAGCAAAGGTTGCTGACCCCTGGTGTATGTGTAGTAAAGAATAAAAACCAGAGTTAGTGTATAAGAGCAGAATGACTTTGGTATGAATGTGCAGGGTACAGTTATAAGAGTTATAATGAGTGCCATGGAATGTCAAAGTTCAAAGTGCAAAGTGCAGGGTACTAACAAAAAAAGAAACACTACATTACATAATGATGCTATTACATAATGATAGTGTTTCTTTTTTTGTTAGTTTTCTGTTGTGCATGTGTAAGATCTTTTGATAGCTGGTGTGAGAAGATAATGAGGTAGGGTGGAAGATCCCACGGGGCATGTTTGTATATGTATTTTGTATTTATTTAATTTATTTATTTTTATATATGTTTTCATTTTTACAGTCTCAAACTTTGTATCTCGTAAGCCATTTTGGGCATTAATATCTGGAAAAGTTTTTTCCCTAACATCACCAGTGTTTTTCAAAAGTGTGCTCAGTATCGTTAAACTTAAGACTTTGCACTGCATTTCTCTTGATTTTTTTTTAATTTTTTAAATTAAAACTTAGGTTTGGAAAAATATGCAAATTCCTATACAAGAGTGATCTCTCTCTCTCTCTCTCTCTCTCTCTGTATATGTATATGTGTGTATATATATATATATATATATCCATTTGCACTCATGGTATCAACTTTTACTTTATCTTTAAATTCAATATTTTCTTTTGTACCAATATTGGAGTTCTCTACCTACCACTAATGCACAAGAAGAATAAAGCAAGGTGCGGTAGCATTTTCAGTTACTTTTATTATGTAATGGGAAATGGTATGTAGGGTAGCAATAGGAATATTATTAATAAAGCTTTGCCTTTATCATATATATGTTTGTCCTAGCTTGGAGTAAATAGAGCTTTATGTAGAATTATTTTAATTTGATCCATTAATATAAGTATGTTCCTTACTTCAGAGCCTCATTATACGAAAAGGCACGAACTCGTAATGAGACATTCAATGGAATAATTAAAACTTTCATTTAAAAAGATTACTATTTATTATATGACATTTTTAAATGTTATATTAATATTTTAAAAGCAATAACCGAACCTTACAAGAGGCACAGCTTCTGTTCCTGAAACATGTTTATTTCTTATTTCTTACAATTCAAATGACACAGGAATTCAGTATTAACATGGCTCCAAGTGCCTTTAATCATCACACTTCTGACATTTTTCTATGTGCATTTGTAAGTCCCTAGTAGCTACCGCACATACAGTCTGTGTCTACGAAAATGACACGTGTGGGTTTTTTTTTTTATTATATCTTTAAATCTAGTGGCAAAGACCTAAATTATTGTTACGTAATTAGTTTAAAATGGTATTTGAAAAAAAATGTTTTTTGTTGATTCATGTCCTTTTTCAGAATCTGTGACATTTTACTGTGGTTTTTCTGTGGCTTTTACTGATTAGGGCATTCAGAAAGTTTGATGAGGCTAAAATCTAAATATTAAAATATTAATGCCCAAACATACTTTCTTTGATTTTAAATATATTTATACATATAATGTGTGTGTATTTATTTATTTATTTATTTTACCCCACTACTATTGGAGATCAGCGTCTATTTGTTGCGATATCTATTCAGACCCAGCGTTTATTGGAAATTGGACATAAGAGATGGTCTATTATTAGAAGATACACAGTATATGTCCAAAAAATGCTTTATTTGGATTATCGCATGCGATATTTACTTAACCAGCATAAGATGGTCAGTTTCTGTAAGAATTAAGTTATTTGGTTTTCAAAAAAACAATTTTGTTTTTTTTGTCATATACCTATGACTTGCTTGGCAATACACATCTGCTGGGTTTGGTAAATTTCAGTAGAAGTTGTGCCAAAGCCAAATATAGCAGTGCATGATAAACCAGAAATTCCATTTCATAGTTTTCTACTATTACAATAATAACAATCTACATAATACATATATTGTGGTTGTACTGTTTCTTTTGAACAACTGTGGCATTGTACAGCAAGAGAAAATGTGCCTGTGAGGATGTTATGGTCATTGTACATGTGTATCTTTCTAGTTCTGTGACCGCAGTACATGTCTGTGAGGCCTTGGCATCCAGAACAGGAGCTCGAGTCAACACAGAAGGAGCCAAACCCAAGATCACTTCCCCGAAAGAGAACTGGCTTGGGTAAGAGCCGCACATTTTTATACTTAATTTATTTGGCTCTCACACAGCCAATGCTAAATATATCATCGGTTTATTGTACTAATATTTAAAGAAATGGTAAAAATGGTCAGCTGTTCTTAGCTAAAATGAGTTCAGTTGGGTTATAATTATTTATATATTTTATTAATCTAGTTTTAGTTCCTTGTGTTTTTCTTTTCTCTTCTTTTCTCTTTATTTTAGCCTTTTTGTATGTTTTTTCATCTTAGCTTTGCTTTTAATATGCTGCTCACATTCTTTTTTTATTACTTTATTTAGTTTTAACTATTTATTTACTTTTAATTATTTTTTTCCCTCATTTTTCTTTCCTTGTTATTGTATGACCCATTTAAAATCCAATAGTTGCACTTCCGGTAAAGCTCTTTGAGCTACATTCAGATTAATGAAAGGTGCAATGTAGTTATTATTATTATTATTATTACTATTATGTCTATTACTTTTAAGATTGCTGTTATTCTTTTAACTTTTTATTAATTTTATTCCTTTATTTTCAATAAAGACTTCATGTAGTGTCATGTGGTGGTGTTTAATGTCCGCCTTCTTTTTGTAGATGTACCCGAAAGTCTTCCAGAGGATTAGTGAGAAGCCACAGAAGGAGAAGGTCCAAGTCCCCCATTCTCCACCCTCCAAAGTTCACTTACTGTAGCTCCAAAATTCCCACCCCTCCTGGCCATCTTAAACACAAGAGCCCTCCCGAGCCGGAAGATCCCAGTGTTTCTCGAAGTATTCCGGCCAAGAAGGAACTGCTGTCGTCTGGTTCCTGTTCTCCTGTTTTCGGTGTTGCTGGCTACGAAGCTCGTCTCCCAGTTTCTTTGGAGAACCCAAGCTCCCCCGTCTTCCGTACTGCGACCCCATCAGATGATGAAAGCAGCTCTGAGAGTGCATCCTGTCCAGGGAAAGAACATTCTCAAGCTTCATCAGAGGAAACCAGCACCGCCGCTCCAGCGACCGCTCCAGCGACCGCTCCAGCGACCGCTCTATGTGACTTTCAGTCACTGTGCAAGCTTCAGGGGAGCAATCAATGTCCATGTGGCCAGAGCGAGTGCAAGTGCACTGGTTGGGAGGGTGTGGAAGTATACTCATTCACAGGTCTCCGCGATGTGATCTCCGAATGTGAAAGAAAGCTGCCCAGCCCTCCGGACACAGCTCAGAACTCCAGAACTCAGACCGGAACCGGAGCGGGGACGTCCAGCTCACCACGCTCATGTTCTGAACAGGCCCGCGCCTACGTGGATGACATCACCATTGAGGACCTCTCAGGCTACATGGAATATTACCTTTACATCCCCAAGAAGATGTCACACATGGCTGAGATGATGTACACTTAAGAAAACAACACGAACAGAGACAGAAAATGGAGGGAATGTTAGAGAAGTCAGCAAACTGACATCTACGTATAGTAAATCTGAGGGTTATTAAAGATGGTTTTTGAGGGATACGTATAATAAAGATGGGGTAATTTTTTGGAAAACGGCATGAAATTATTATTTAAGTTTGACTTCTGTTGACGTCTTTCCCCCTTTGTTCTTCAGTGTCTGTTCATTTGAAAGTAAAACTCATGGCGTGGATTCACTCTTCACTCGTCTTTTCCTTTATTTCTGTTGGTGTTACTCTTCTTTTGACTGGGCTCCATTCAAAATTGCCAAAGCTCTGTCACCGAGATTTCAGGTTTGATTTTATTGGTATATGCAATATTGAAATGCCAAGTAATTACGATCACCTTGTGTTGTCTTTTGCGTTTCCATTGATTTATAATAAAATGTTTTTGTTGTTGAAGATGGATTTGCTGTTCACACTCGCTGTTTATTTTTGCATGTTTGTTTCTAGGAGATTTAGATACGGTTCCAGCTCCTCGCAGATTTCATTCTGACTCTGAAACTGCATGAAGGGCTGTTGTTCCACAATGCAGGATTCCTCTGTAGACTGGAAAACGAGTTAAGTCAAGTAAGGAGGGCTGTTAGACAGGGTTGACTCTGGGCTTCTGTTCTCTACAAATGAAATAATGTGTAGTAACATTTAACTACAGTTTTAGTCTCAGTGTGTAAATTATTAAGGTGTTTGGAAGATGCTCGTAGTCTGTGACCTATGGTTTATCAATGTGCAGATGTGGATGAAGTCTTAATTAGAGGTGGGTGATGGAGCACAAATATTCTATCACAATAAGAAATGTTCTCAATACACAATGTATTTTTCACAATTCCATGACAAAAAATTAGCTGTGTATATATTTTTTATATAAAACTATGCATACAAATGATTTTCATTCAGAGACTAACGATGTTATCTGTACTGACGACAATCTGCTCAGAAAATCATGTCACGATTATGATGAATATCGTCTTATTGCCCTCAGTCTGATCTAGCGCTAGCCTGCTGTGGTGATATGGGCAAATCAGAATTAATTTATTAACCAAGTATGTTTGCACACAAGCAATTTTTTCTCTATAGCACTCAACTAAGACAAATTACAAACAATTGACAACAACAATACACTGATGCATATACAGATTTGTTTACATACAAAAGTCCTGATCAAAAGTTTAAGACCTCTTAACAAATAGCAAAAAATCCTGTTACATTGTTGGATCTTAACAAGGTTCCAAGTTCAGCTTCAACATTTACAAGAAAAAATGGAAGTGAGACAAAACATTTTTTAAGCTTAAACTGAAACAGGGTATTTCACAGCTGATCAATAGTTTAGGACCACACGTCCAAAAAACCCAGTAAACCCCCAAAAACGAAATCTGATGGTTATGGGGCTGCAGTTGGAGCCTGTAACGACCTTAATTTGGGTGGAGGATCGTCCAGTGTCTTGACAGACAGCAAATTGGATCCTCCGGATCAGTGCTGCTGAAATATTTTTGGGATCTTCCACCTTTTGTTCCATAAACCTCAGGATCATTTAAGTGTCACTGCGTCGCAACTCAGCAGCGATGGAGCTGAGAGAGACCTGCTTCAACAACCCGACCACCTTCATAAAGGTTTTTTGCCTTTGCCATCAGAACATCATGACTGTGAACCTGACAGAAAATAGTAATGAATCAATTTTTCACAGATTTGTTCTTTTAAAGGCGTGTGGTTCTAAGATGTTGATCAGTTGTGTTTTTGTTAATAAATTGATGCTCAAAAATTTTTGGTCTCACTCCCATTTCTTCTTGTAGCTGTTAAAGCTCTTCTTGAACCCTTGTTAAGATCCAACAATGCAACATATGATATTTTGCCGCCATTTATCAAGTGGTCTTAAACTTTTAATCATGACTACAATATAAAATATAAGTACTTTGTTCAGTTATTCAACAATATTTAGCGTGTGATGTGGGATTAGACAGGAAAGATGTTTGTGGGAGGAGGACGGGATCTGTATTGAGGGTGATGCCTGGGGGAAGACCATGATGGAGGCACACAGGACGGATTCAATGACTGCAGTGTAGAACTGGCACAGCGTCTCCGAGGATCAAACTTCCTCAGCTGATGAAGGAAGTACGTCCTCTGCTGAGTTTTTTTGAGGATGAGGTTGGTGTTGGCCTCCCACTTCAAGTCTCGGTAGATTGTGGTCCCCAGAAACACTCCACATCAATAGTGAGGGGGGAGCAGCTCAGAGGGTTATCTCTTAAATGGCACGATCATCTCCACAGTTTTGACGGTGTTAATCTCCAAGTTCCTATTGCAGCACCAGAGCACCAGCTGTTGAACCTCCTGGGAATACACAGGGGGTAACCAGAGGTGTAAACCTATATTTACCTCTGTTGGGCATCCCCAACCCTTGTGTGCATGTTCTCCTGCATAAATCTGAACTTAGCAGTGTGTGGTGGTGGTGAGGCCATCATTCCTTAATGTGAAAAACAATATTCTGTAACTTACATGTAGTTCCTCAAATCACCAGCAGGGTGCAGCACACGCACATTCTGTGCTTCATTCGCTCCATTTTTTTCACCATGACTTGGAATTAAACTGAAGAAACAAAGAGAACCTCAACATCTGTGTAAATGTATTAGTCTCAGTCCTAGTCCACTGCCTGAACATTAGGACTGTGCCCAACGCTGCTACACACAGATTTAAGCAGAAATGACAGTAACTTCAAACTTTGGTGAATGATAATAACGTTTAAAGCAGCAAATAAAAACTCAGATACTTAAACACTAATGGTAAAAAATTCCAATTCAAATATGTGAAAGTCCACTTGAACCCAAAATACAGAATGAAAAAAAACATAGATAAATATATATATATAAGAATATCATATTAAATATTTCGATTACATTACAATACAGCTTTATTATATAACTTATTATAACTTTATTTATGAAAATAATTACCATAACAATAGTGCTTGTTATGTTTAAACACATACAGTGTCAAGAAAAGGTATGTGAACCTTTTGGAATTTCAGGGTTTTCTGCATTCATTTTATTCATAATATAATGTGCCTAACAGCACGAAGGTCCTGGTTTCAATCCCCGGATTGATTGCGGGTGCCTTTCTGTGTGGCAAGCTCTTCCTGTGTCTGTGTGGGTTTCCTCCGGGTTCTCCAGTTTCCTCCAGCTGTCCAAAGGCATGCAGGTTAGGTGGAGTGGTTACTGTGTTACCCTGCGATGGGTTGGCCTCCTGTCCGGGGGAACCCTGCTTTGGTCCGTAGTCTGCTGGGTTCCATTAAGTGGTTTGGGTAATGGATGGATGGAACTAGGTGACGAATATCTGTGTGCTTCATTCGCTCTTTTTGTTTGTTGCTTTTTTGGAAACTTTTTGCATTCGTTACGGCTCCCAAGCGTAAGACAGACTCCTCTGATGACCCCGCTCTGTATTTAACACAGAGGTGCAGTAAAGTTCAGGAGCTGCTTCATTACTGCTGTGTACGTGCTCCATGTGTTTATTTTTATTCACATATTCACCACAGGAACAAAGGTCAAGAACTGGGAGTTATATAGGTGCTCATGTCAGTGGGTTTGGACTTATGCCAAAAATATTATTATTCACCCTTTTAAAAGTAAAATTCAAGGTTCCTCAGGTAATGTTTTTAAGGGAGGACTTAAAAGGGTGAATAATTTGGGGTTGACAAAGTTCAAAGTACTTGAACAGAATGGGCTTTTTGAATCTTTTGAAGTTGAATGAAGGTGAAAAAGTATGTAAACTCAAATGTAAAATGACCTTTTTGCTAATTTTCTGAACATTTTGTTTGGAGCAGGTGCAACATCGCTTCTCTGCTCTGTAAATCCACTCTGCTTGTGCTCTAGCGTCACCCCTGACAGCACTTATTCACCCGCCCAGGCAGCTCGACGTCATTTAAACAGCCGTTTTCAGGTTTTTCACCCAGTTCAGTGGGCTTAACTCGGCCCCTCTGCCCCGGTGGGAGTTCCTTGTAAGGCTGTATAGCCCCTTGGAAAGAAAGGATCAAGCATCAAAGCATACCAAGCAAATCTATGGAGACGGTCAAAAGAATCGGTTAGGTGTTGCCGGTCGACAAGAGCTGCTTGGCTGAACAATTTGCCTAAAAAATGAACCTTTTGTGGTTTGGAGGCCTTGGCAAGAGCGTCTATATCTGTGTTAAGGCGAAGTAGTTTAAACCCTACCCTTTGCGGAAGGAGGGTTTCGTGAATGTTCTTATTTTTCTCTCTGGAGACGTTCTAGGGCTGTGAATACAGCAGCTATACGCAGGTATGTTGCCTCGGGGGGGGTGGAATTTACCCGTGTGGTATAGGACAATAAGAGTGTGCTGTCATTCACGGGGAGTGGACGGACTGGTTGCTGTAATGTGATCCTGCTGGACCTGCTTAGACTTGCAACCTCACCTGCAGCAGCCCAGCCCCCTCCACAGCTCACTTCCCCCATCCCCCCATCCTTTGTGTGCAGGAATTCTCGAGCTCCACATCTCTCTCCCCTCTGGGGCCTTTCGCTCGCATTATAAAACTGCTGTGCCTATGCTCTGTGCCTGAGGAGTTCAGTGTATGTTTGTGCTGTGTTTTGCATCATTGCGGTAATTGCGCAGCCAGGAAATAAGCAAGAACCCGTTTCATTGTTTTCCCAGCAAGTAGCTATCAGGCCTGTTTGCATTTTTATGCAAAAATAAATAAATACTCTCATACTGTGAGCTCACGTCCAGATTAAAGATATAATGTGTCTTTATTAAATATACAATATATGTCTTTTTAAAGATACAATATGTATCGACATTAAACATACAATAGGTGTCTACATTAAAGATACAATATATGTTCAGATTAAAGGTACAATGTGTCTACATTAAACATACAATATTTGTCCAGATTAAATATATAATGTATCTACATTAAAGATCAAATATGTGTCTACATTAACAATAAAATATGTTTTAGGAAGGTATAATGTGTATACATTAAAGAAACAATATTTGTCCAGATTAAAGATCAGATTTGTCCAGATTAAAGGTACAATGTTTCTAATAACTGTAAAAGGGAAAGGGTGGTGACGTGGCTTTTGTGTTGGACACACCAACACTCAAACAAATGTATGTATATATATATACATAAACACATATATATATATATATAAAGTGCTGTAGGGGTTATGATTTGGTTGTAATCATTAAAATATGGCGATGTAGATTCTTGTTTGTGTTATAACCACTTATGCAAATGCTTTTTAAGGCATTTATAATCTATTAGTAAATGAATAAAATGATTTTATACCATTAATAATCACATTTAAATGGGATATGTATACACACACATTCATCAGTTTTACTGTATTTATGGTGGAGCTGTATGTGTGTTTTCTTAAAGACAGGCCTGTTAATATATCACCCAGTGTCTCTGTGCACATTTTTGGCCAAATCGTCACTTTGAGGCCACATGGGAGACGCATGGCCCAGCTGCTCTGTGAACCTGGATCACTTTTCCGCGTGTTCCAATCAGGGGCCACTCGTCAGAGCTGAGAGCCAGACTGCTGCGGTCTATCGAGGTTCACTCAGCCTCGCTGACCTCTGACCCCTGGTTGCTAGGATCGTGGCCCTCTGAGGGTGGCACTCGGTGGAGGGGCAGCCCGGAAGGCTGCGTCAGCGCGGCCATAAACGCTTCCATATGATGCCGCTCCCTGTACCCTGGGAAAAGTCGCCACTGCCGACAAAGAGGCCAGGATCAAATTGGACAGTGAATGAGTTTGAATGAGTTTATAGACGTTTTTATTAATTTAAGGTTAAGATTATTTAGTTACATTTTCCCTCTGGCACATGCTACTTCTTGCTTAAGTCATTCTAAGTATTAATTTAAGCCATATTGTTTAAATAATAGAAACCCTAATAAAAAATATGAAAAACTTTATTGATCCTGGAGGAAATTGCTTAAGATGCGACTGCACATGGGCAAATACAGACATACCGACACACAGTAACAAAATAAAAGTAAGGTAAAAGTGGTATGTAATTGTAGATTACCCAGCATCCTCTGCTCCACAACAACACTGTGCAGTGGGCAATCAGCTTCCTCAATAACAGACTGTAG
>JBBIGC010145703.1:0-19357 GCA_037576955.1 Lepidarchus adonis | reverse complement strand
AGAGAGAGAGAGAGAGAGAGAGAGAGAGAGATTTACAGAATGGTGTCAAAAAGGGAAGACCAGAGGCTAACACTTCACTTCCTCCTCTGATCTGATAGATGCTGGAGAAATTCCTCTGTAGAAAAGCTCCCGATGATGCAGTGGAGGATGTTTTCAGTAGATGATACTGTTTTACATCTCGATGAGTTTTGGTACCTTTCCCTCTAGTTGAGTCACTGTTGCAGAGCAGGTAATAAGTGTTTTATTGTGGGGTGGGTTCGGCTGCCCTTCAGGGTGGCACTGATTCATCCGGAGCTACGTGCGGGGGGGCACGAGCTCAAGCGCGCGCCCGTTCATTCAGTTATTCCTATTAATACTGCTGTTTTAAATACCGGTATCCTCTATAAGCATTTATCTTCCTTTCCATATCTATTTGCTCGTATGACTCATCAAGTCGCCGTTAAGAATGAGGCGTTTGGATGTTATGCTGCTGTAATTTTTATTTATGGGAATTTTAAATTACAAAAATGAAATCATCTACAGCAGTTGTGCTATATGTTCACTTAAAATTATATGTAAATGGGCCTTTTAAAATAATATACTGATTAATCGTTTTTGGCGAAAAGACGCAGAACTGCTTTATGGCATCAAATGTTTAATATACATGCATTAAGTTAATGAAGAAATGTATTATAAACATATATAATGATGTCTTTCTGGTGCTGTGGAGAAATCCGGTCAGAAATAAATCCTCTGTGAGTGCTAAAGGGCTAGAAATTACACATTGCCTCATATAGTGACAAAAATAGCATTTTTTCGTTTATGTATCAGGTTAGAAAAAAAACACTTTTAGACACAAATAGATAATAAAGGAAAATCTATAGATTCTTACGACAGTAGAAATGGGACTGTAATAAAAAGCTATGTCCATCATAGTGATGCTGAATGTGCTGAGGAGGGATTTTTTCTCTTTGTGGTGCAGTGACCTCCAGCACGTAGGCAGCTCGGCAGCTCGGCAGCCCGCTTGGTGAGCTGGCCAACATCTGACGGATTGTGCAGGGCGTAGTGGACTGAACCCTTCAATTAGCGCCGCAATTAATATCAACACCAAAGGCAGCATGCAACATATCCTTCTTTAAAAGACCAGTTCATGTGCATGAACGAAATGGTGAAATTTGGTTACTACAAATATGGAGAATAAATGTGGCTGTGGTTTGGGGTTTTGGTGATTTTCGGTGCTTTAAATTCTAACCGCCAGATGGCGCTGTGTTCACGGCCGCCCCCTCCTGTGACATCATCCGCGTGGTCACGTTGCTGCCCGGATTTAAAAAGGAGCACGAGCGACACCGGCACCGAGCACAACGAGAGAAGCGAACGAGAGAAGCGAACACGAAGTACTAGCACGAAAATCGATCTATATTTGAAGCTATTTGCTGTACACATTTCGACATTTAAACACCGTAGTTCTTTTTCACCCGCTGTTATTTTACCACCATTACCGAGGAATGACGAGAGAACTCACTCAGAATAAAATCCAAAAGATCTGGATCTCTTCAAAGGATGAAAAACCCACAA
This sequence comes from Lepidarchus adonis, assembly GCA_037576955.1. Lineage (NCBI taxonomy): Eukaryota > Metazoa > Chordata > Actinopteri > Characiformes > Lepidarchidae > Lepidarchus > Lepidarchus adonis. The sequence continues at coordinate 17,803 of JBBIGC010145703.1, read as the reverse complement.
CACCACGAAAGTGTGAGTCTGAATGTTCTCATCTCCTTGTTTGTGGGGAAAACGCTGCAATGCCTGTCTCTCAGCCCATTTTTCTTTATTAATCTATAATAGCCGCGGTGTTAGCTCTGTGACGACTATGGGAAGTGCTAACAGAAGGGATGCAGGTTAAATCGGTGCCGGAGTGACTCCTCTTCCTTCCCGCAGCTCTGTGGCCTGTGAAGCGGCAGCAGCTGGTGGGAAAAGCCGGGGGGCTGCTCTACTCACGCTCATTGTACGTGACGCGCAAATCCTTCGTCATGAAGGCTTAATGATTTGTTTCGCTTTGCTGCTCCCGCCTGTATGTAATATGATGTATATAATACGTCATACAAAACCGGAGGCATCATTAAGACAATTTATTTGTGGTTTTGTCAGTCTAAGATTTTTTAAAAAAGAAACTATGCTTTTGCAGTGTAACGTTTTTATAAATGCCGGTTTATAAATAGCTCTTATCATAGGAGTTTTACATATTGATTTGTATTGAGTTTATAACGAGTCTCTACTATTTAAACGTGTCACACAGTAATGCTTAGTAATGTACGTAGATATAAAAAAAACATCGTGCCGTAGTTACCATAGCTACTCGGAACGCGCGTCGATTGGGGGAAGAGACCGATTGCGTAGAATTTGAAAAATTTATTTAATTCAATTTTCATGCAAATGTTTATAAATACACATTTTAAGTTAGCAAAGTAAATGGATAAACAATTAAGATTTAATTCATGTTTTTTCATTATACTTTTTAAAATAAATGCCCATGCATTGCAGACATCAACAAATCCCTCTCTTACAAGTTTCCCCTGAGTTTAGTTAAAGGTGCACAATAAGTTTGCATCTGTGTGTAAGTTACCTCTAGTGATCCAGTACCAGAAAGTCCATGATAACCCAGAAAATAACAACCCAAAGAGACAGCAACCATCTTTTCACTAACATTTAATATTCTTGCTTTTTTTTTTACTGCACACCCTGTGGGTTCACTGTAATGCACTCTCACAGACCTCTTAGTCTGCATACACTCAATGCATGACAAGGCAGAGCTAGAGCTACATTTGTGAGCACAGTCAGTGGTTAGTCTGAGCCGTGCAGGTTAATAAGATCAGCTTCTGCTGACGGAGCAGAGTTTGAGGTTGCATGGCTCCGCTGAGGATGTTCTCGTAAGGTGAGCGGATTACACTGACGTTTGAGCTCAGTCTTTCCATTAATATGCACTGCATCCCAGAGTGCTGAATGGAGACAAACATTGCCCCGTCTTGCCCCTGTGGGCATGTAGGCCGTCTGAAGCTGCAGGGTCAGCCGGGTGGAGTACGCAATGAACGGTCTCACCCTCATGAAGTCTCTAATTTACTTGATTCATTCTGCATACTAGTGTATGTAATGCACACTTTCCTTCAAAAGGTGGATTTATGGATTGACATGTCTGTGTTGAGACCTAATTAAAGAGTGCATTTTAGTGAACCTGACTTTAGAAATAAATCTGTGTACACATTGGTGAGGTACAATTGCATCTAGCAATCAACCACATATGGCAACAGAAGCGTAAAACAAAAGGTATATTTAGAATTTGTGGTCAAACACATTATACATATACTGTAAAGCCATTTTAATATGCCATTTTGTTACTGCAATGCAAGTCACAAGAGATGCAGTTGGAAAAATAGCCGGAGAGATTGACAGAGACTGGTAAATGGTAATATATAAAAATGAATTATACTGGCATGGTAAATGGGGGGAAAAAAACCCACTATGTTGTATGTGAGCTTTAGCATTGCCAGCTTTTAAGAATGATGTGTTAATGTTCTACTGCAGGTTTATATGAGGCTGTGACCTGGTTCAGGCTTAGCTGGTTGGTGATTTGTGGAACTGTTGATTGTCTGTCTGGGGCACGTGCCATTAGGGCATGGGCACTGGAGCACCGGAAAGGATGGGAGGGGGACAGAAAAGCTTCTCTTTCTTCATTCCAGTAGTGCCCATACTGCCAGCTCGCATGCATGCTTGGAGTGACCTAATTTTATATGGCAGGGGGCACGTGCAGAGAGAAGCAGATGAGGCTGGAGGGGGGAGAAGGTTATTGAGTTCACATCTATATGTGCGCACACACATATATATTGGTGTATCCATGGTAACTGCCAACCGAGTATGAAACAGATTTTCACTAAAGCACAGAAACACTTGAAGATTTATTGATGGGGTCCCAGGATTGTAGTTTTGTAGTTTACATATATTTTTCAAAACTAAAATCTTGTTATAATTTACTTAGTAGAGTGTGACCTGTAGCTGTACTTCTTAATATTTGTTGAACGTTTAGTCGTCATGAGCAACACTTTGTCGCCCCCTCTGGTACAAATGGGAACTATCATAGACTGTAGCACATCTTTGTAGATGTAGAGGCAAAAATGTTACAACATTTCAGAAAATTTTCAGGATTCACAATGTCCAATTACGTTATTTTTTTGAGAGTTTGGATAAATAAAAACATTTGTGCATAGTTGGTCAGTGTTCATTAAGTACTGACAATATATGATGCAATTTTTCACTAACTGATGGTAATAATGCCAAGCTCTACTTTTATATCAGAGAAACGTCTTAATTTATCAATATTATTTATGCAAAATTTTCAGTTTTTCACAATTTATTAATTTCTCATTACTAATTTTGACTTCTTTCTCTGTTCTCTTGTAGCTGGTGGTGGCCCACACTTGGCCAACCCTCCTACGGTCATAGTGATGGTAGGTCTGCCAGCAAGAGGGAAAACTTACATGTCAAGGAAACTCACACGCTACCTCAACTGGATTGGCATGCCAACCAAAGGTATATTTATCAGTTATAAGTAGCTGCTAAAAGCTAATGCTATTGGACTATATTAAATGCTATATGAATTATGAATGTTATTATCTTTAGTAAAACATGTATAGTAACTGTTGCACTGAATGTTTTTGTTTTTCAGTCTTCAATGTTGGCGAGTATCGCAGGGAGGCAGTTAAACATTACAGCTCGTATGATTTCTTCAAATCAGACAATAAGGAAGCAGTCAAAATAAGAGAGTGAGTCTTCATCTCCCCTGTTCTCATAGCTGTGTTGGTTTCAATCTATATCAATAGACTATAGCTGCCATAATTATATATTATATATAATATATATTATTTATATATTAAACATTTTGTTGTTACTCTTCTTTCTGGATTCTGTTCGTTACCACAGAAAGTGTGCCTTAGCTGCTCTACGAGATGTCAAAGTTTACCTCACTGAGATGGGCGGTCAAGTTGCTGTAAGTATTTTGTTTTTGAGTTGCACCCAAAAAATAAATCCTTGAATTGTATTGATTTCAATAAAGGCATTTTTTCAAGATAAATAAAACATGAAAATAATGCACACATTTGAGAAAAGCAAATTATTTTCATTGTCATTGCACACCTGCATAAAATTGCACAAGCTACAGATTCTTAATAGCTTCACTGTCTGTAGGTTTTTGATGCCACAAACACAACCAGAGACAGAAGAGACATGATCCTGGATTTTGGAGCTGAAAACGGTTTCAAGGTTGGTCATTTTGTCCTGGCATTTCAGTAACGCTGATGACGAAAGTAGCTGCTGTGAATAAACAACCCTAACTCTAAATCTGTCCTGGTGCAGATCTTCTTTATTGAGTCCGTATGCGAAGACCCAAATGTGATTGCTACCAACATAATGGTATGTTTATAACACAACTCTTTTTTTTGGTGTGTCATTTTTGAAATAAATTTGATATATGCCCCATGCTTTTCCCGGAGTAGGTTTACAATGGGCAGTCGTAGTATGCATAGTTGAGTCTGGACATATAACATAACGTGTATTTTCTAAATCCATTTCAGAATGAGTTTACATCCATTTCCATTCTATGTTTATAGTGGACTACCACAGTGTATGTTTTCAGAGGGAGTTATAACCTAATGTGTTGAATTCCTTTTAGAATCCGTTGATTTGTATTCATGTTTTTACCATTTCACTCCCATGCTTTTACTATGGAATGTTTACAAAGGCGATGCACTGTTGTGTCTGCAGTTATAAAATATTGTTTGTTTTGTATATATTTCAGACTCTAACTTCATAGCCAAACTTTTTTTAATGCAACTGTCCTTTTGTGCTCTGCCAAAACTACTTCTATCTGTTTTAACCCACTTAATACTCACTAAGGGTCCTCAACCACCTCAGCTCTCAACTACACAAACTAAAATTAGTTTAATAGAAGTTAAATAACTTTTATTTGTTACTGAGTAAAGTTTTTTCATGCACTGTCACTTTATTTTCAGTAAGATGTAGTATTGATATTTAAAAAATAAACATTATTTACAGGAAGTAAAGGTGTCGTGTCCTGACTACCAAGACTGCAACAAGACTGATGCCTTGGAGGATTTTCAGAAGAGGATTGAATGTTACAGGGTCAACTATCAGCCCCTTGACCCAGATGACTTTGATAAGTAAGTTTTAAAATTTTTACCTTTAACCTCCAGTCTGTATAGTCTATTTATGGAAACCAACCTGAAAAACAACCCATTTTAAAGTTATGATGTTTATTATGACACAACCATGAATTAATTTGCATAAGACCACTTCTACAGCTGTTAAGCCCCACCTATTTCTCCGAAGTGTTAAGAACTGTTACTGCTCATTTCAGACAGGACGACGTTTGAATATGACACTACACAGAGCAGAAACCATATACACATCTGAGTTTAAGGAGCAATACCAAATACAGCATGTTTATTTCTTAGGGGTAAAGAGAGGTTGGAAAATGCTCATATATAAAATAATTATGGTTGGTGTTGATGCATAAAAGTACACACATTTTATAAATGGATATAAGGTACAGAAAAAAAAAACCCCATAAACATATATAAACATCCACTAAACAAGAATGGTGGAATTATATCTGTCCTTTCCATCCACTCAGGAATCTGTCCTTCATCAAAGTGATTGACGTGGGTCGCAGGTTCCTCGTGAACCGTGTTCAGGACCACATCCAGAGCCGCATCGTCTACTACTTGATGAACATCCATGTCCAGCCACGCTCCATCTACCTATGTCGGCATGGCGAGAGCCAGCACAACCTGCAGGGACGACTGGGTGGAGACTCGGGTCTCTCCACCCGAGGAAAAAAGGTACGTGGTTTAGAACATGTGCTTTGTTGCTGAATGATGGATAACTTCCATGTTATGCTTCAGTGTAATCAGAAGTAAATTAATAAAATAATTTAAATATCATGTGGTCAGTTACCTCAGACCTTTGATGTCTGAAATTTGCACGGAATCTAATGACTTCTTTATAGCTACAAGACTAATGTAAGGACTCTTTTCTAAAATACAGGATTCATTGAAGAAGCTTTTTAATTCAGCCTTTTTTGTAGAGGTTGTAATCTTTGACTGACTTTTCTCTCTGCAGTTCGCCAGTGCTCTGGCTAAGTTTGTTGAGGAGCAGAATCTTAAAGGTTTGAAGGTGTGGACAAGCCAGCTGCGGCGAAGCATCCTGACTGCTGAGGCACTCGATGTGCCATATGAGCAGTGGAAGGCCCTGAACGAGATTGATGCAGTATGTTAATTGACAAAACCACATTACTCCAACTGTTCAGTCTTTCCGACCTTCTCTCTAATAAGCATGTGTTGCCAACAGGGCGTGTGTGAAGAGATGACCTATGAAGAAGTGAGGGAGCGCTACCCTGAGGAGTTTGCTCTGAGAGATCAGGACAAGTACTACTACCGCTACCCCACTGGAGAGGTGGGCCTCAGTCCTTCAGAATTAATCCAAAGCTCTAGCAAGATATTGATAATGGCTCATTGTTTTAAATATAGCGCAATATATAAAGGCTACCAGCTCAGCCAGTTTGTAGAGCTCAATGTGGAGAGTTAGGGGGTATTTATAACCCCTCAATAGCATTAAGCAGTAAAGTTTACAATAGAGGTGTAAATCTATGACGTAAGTGTCAAGATACTTCACTCAGCTTTTACATCTGTAGCTTTCAAAGTTTCCATTGTAATTTTTGTTCTTTTCCAGTCATATCAAGACCTGGTGCAGCGAGTGGAGCCGGTCATAATGGAGTTGGAAAGACAGGAGAATGTTCTGGTTATCTGCCACCAAGCTGTCATGCGTTGCCTCCTTGCATACTTCTTAGACAAGAGTGCCGGTAAGTCCTGTGTATAACTTCCCAACATCTGCTCCAGTTGCCTCTTTTTAATGGTCTTGTAATCTAACTAACCCCTGACCTTTTGACTGCAGATGAGATGCCCTACCTAAAGTGTCCACTTCATACCGTACTGAAGCTGACCCCAGTGGCCTATGGTAAGAGGCTTGCCATAGTTAATACCTGCATTAGTCTCAGATACAAAGCAACGACGTTGTTAGCAGCAAGGTGCTAACAGTCAGATGTTTCTTTAATCTTTCAGGGTGCAAAGTAGAGTCTATTTCCCTGAATGTTGAAGCAGTGAACACACACCGGGACAGACCTGAGGTAAAGACACGATTCACACACTTGCTACCATTGGAATGACCCTACAAAATGCCAATTATATAAAATAACATTGTTACAGGGAATTTTAGAAATAATTGTGATGTGATATATTCTAAAATATTCATAGGTTAATTTTTAGAAGGCAACTGCAGAAATTACTTTTGATGTGTCCATGAGCAGAGCTGAAGATTTATGTATATTCTGAATGTCCCCAAATTTCTTTCTGTAGGAGATCAAAAGGGGTCCAGGCGCTCTGATCAGGAGGAACAGTGTAACACCTCTGACGAGCCATGAACCCACTAAAAAGCCTCGTATCGATGCCCTGGACGAAACTGCCATCCCTGAGCTCACTCCAGCACCACTGACCTTCTGTGCCACCGCAAATGGTTCCATTGCATTGACCACACAGGTATGCTACAAAAAACTCATATGTGCCATTTTGTTTTATATGTTGTATGTGTCTGCGTGTGTTTGCCTCTCCATGACTTTCCTACCTCACCAGCTAATTTGTCCAGCACAATGATCCATATACACTAATTACACACTCATCAATCGCATTCTCTCTTCTCTGTTCCTCTTCATTTCCCCTGTTTTCTTTCATGCTCTTTATGCTACAGCACTGGCTTGGTCAAGCTTGTCTGTAAGTATCTGTGTCCTCTGTCGCTTCCCTGCTTATTTGTATTTTACAGAGAATGCTAGGTTCATTACAATGAGAATTACAGTTACCAATAATTTTTATTGACATATCTGTTGTACTTTTTTTTTTTTTTTTTTTTTATAGATAACCGTATGACTGTTTCAGAAAGCACATTAAGCAAGAGTATTAGTGATTTTTTTTTTTAGGCTTTTTGAAGCGATTGTGTAATTAATTAGAAATATAGCTTGCACAATGCTAATTGATTGAGTATAAACCCATTTTTTTTTGTCTGGGCTACTTTACAAACATAGCTCTAGTGCAAAACTTAAGACGCATGTTTCAGGCAGCAGAAATGTTTGTATCGTAGAGTAAATTTGGAATAAGAGGAAAATGGTCTAAATGTTATTTCTTTGCCAAACATTTGCTGTAATGTAAGTCAGGCGAGATAGAATTGCATTGTCATTTAGCAATTGTGGTTGCACGTGAATAATTTCACCTTCCCACACACTATTACATCACTTGCTTAACCAGAATTCTTGGCATTTTTGCCTCCCTATCTCATCAGTGTCAGAACACATTACATAAGGCTTACCAGCTGCCATTTAGCTCCAAAGCAAGGTTGGCTCTCTGTGCTGTGTCTTTTAATCCTTTCTGTCTTTTAACACTTGTCTGTCTTCTGTCTGTGTCTCTGATTTGCATGCGTAAAGACGCTCAGTGTTCCACTACCTGAAAGTCATGTCAGTGCTGCTGTTTCAGAGGTAATACTGGAGCATGTGGATAGGTTGTGTTTGGGTATAAAGGGGCATCAAGAGAGGTCTCATGATATAATATAATGAAACATTACACAATTAAATATATAGTTTTATCACATTTGATTGCAAATTAGAAAATAAGAAAACTGGATTTGTATATCTAAGGCTATAAGGTATATCTTAGACTAATAATCGGCTTATACACATTTTTATATCCCAAAATGCCACAATACTGCACCTTCCCCCACCACCACCACCTCTGATGTGCAGATAGTTTACTTGTGTCTTTATATCTTTCCTTTGAGAGTGGAGAGAGTTCAGTGGTGGCATTCGCTGGCATTTCAGTAGAGTGGGTCATCTGAGATCTGATCTCTGTCCTTAACAGAGCATTCAGCTGAACACACACAATGGAGGTTTTGGTTACACACAGGGTTTTTTTTTTATCCCTTACCTCACATGACCTCACAAAGGGAGATTTCTTTTTAGGCTTAAGCTAGGGGGAGGGGTGCTAAGGAAACCAGGTAATTATACAGTTTGCAGCCTACACAGGAACTACATGTTATGCAAAGGCAGGAATTAAGACTTAATTTAGACAGAATTAGACAAATTACAAAATATAGATCTTTCATAATGGCTCATGTTGCATGAAATGACTAGTTTACAGGTGTAAGGAAACCCTCCAAGTTAATTTGTTTAGCAAATACACTGTATTACCAGCAATGTCAGCACTTTCCTTCTTAGTTCTCCTAATTCAACACTGAGTTGCCACAGTCCATTAAATATACTTGGTTATGTTTTTATTTGCACATCAATAATACACAAATTTCCTGCAGATCCCTATACAGTATGTTCAACCCTGTTTTTTGTAGCCAACTATTCAACAGCTTACTGATCACTGTCAAACTCTGTCCTTTTCTTGCAGAACCTGAAAAGATGTACAGAGAGCCATGATATCCCTCAGCTTTGCCAGTGAGACAGCTTATGTGCATCCTCTGAGTTGTATAGGAAGCATCACTGCCGTGCTGTTTCTCAAAGTTCTCCTTCTGAAGAATCAAAAGACTTATTCCGTTCCCCCTGAAAGGACAGGAAATAGGCACTGAGTGGTTGCCTGGGCATTTATGCTTTGCCCCACAGAGTGGTTTAACAAATATATTTGTCTGTGAGCAGCGGTGTGTGGACTGCTGTGTGTGTAAATGTTTTTTATTTGTGTGGGGAGAGAAATGAAGCACTGTGGCAGAAAATAAGAATCCAGTATAACTACATATACACTGCTGCAATTTAACAGCTGTTCAGCTTACGAAGTTCTCACTTCACTACGGTATGCCTCTCTTTGCCACATAGTGTGATAGTGTGTGGGACTTCAGTATGATGCTTGGTTAGACCAGTTGAACTCACACTCCACACCTGCATATAATCAGACACACCAAAGATGGTAAAGGATGACTCATGTCCCTAAGGCACTGTTTATATGCCTTAAATTGGGCCATTTACTGATATGAATACTGACTATTCTAATGATTATTCCACTTTATGCAATGTTATTTCATTGCTATAGCCTTTAAGGTTGCAATGAATGCCCCAATATTGCTGCTGGCTATATTATTTTTCATATTTGTTATGTAAGTCTGAGATTCATCTCATGTACTGAGAACTTCTACAGTTTGTATGTTTGTTTATGAAGGCACGTTAAGTATATTGTGATTGAGGGTGACATCATGGGTGTGTTTGTATGTGAGGGTATTTATATTTGTGCAGTACATGTATTATTTGTTGTGAAGTTGATGGAGAGGATCCCATTTTTATAGTGATGTATGACTGAATTCCCTTGAGTGCCTAGTGCTTCGGCTTTAAGGCCAACAATGCTTTATTATCTGTACTTGTCTTTAATTGTACTACATGTGGCATCATTTATTTGATCATTTTATGTATTTTTTTCTTCATAATGTCTTAGAAATTTGTACTAGGACATTATGCACATGTCAACCCTGTTGAGATTACAATATTTGATATGTTATTTCTCTATACACTTAATGTAAACCAAATGTTTACTGTTTATATTTGTACCTATACATTTCTTAGGTAATGACCAAAAGTTGTACAGAGAATTTTAATACAGAAACAAGCTTTACTGTTAATACTAGCTCAGTTAAATATATATCTGTATGTTTATATATATATATATGTGTGTGTGTGTGTGTTTGTGTATATATATATATACACACACACACACACACACACAGCAAAAACAGAAGTTAGTTAACATTGTAAATGCACTTTCTGAAGAGCCAGGTGTGGCTAAACTGATGATGGAAAACATTATTTTCTGAACACATTGTAGGTGCAATGTATATCACTCTTCACTGCAGTAACTAATTAATTTAGCTTATTATATTTGAATTCTGCATTTTATATTGCTGCCTCTTTTTTTCGTTAAAATATTTATTTATTTTGAATGTAGAGTGTGTTTTTGATTTTTGAGTACAAGCCACTTTCCTTGCTGATATTATGGCCCATATCGTCAATATTTTTCTTTTAAGAGGAACAGTAAAATAAAACGTCTTTTTGTATTTACTGGATCAATAAAAACCTTCAAGGAAATCTGAAGCTTTGCTATTTGTTTCTTGCTCAGACTCATTTCTGATCCCAGTGAGCCCTCTGCTTGCTCTGGCCCAGGAGATGTTTTATTGAGCTACACACTGACCAACATCAATTCATTAAGTCTCTCCCACACTGATTCAATCCTTCTAGCTCATGATGACTTTTCTCTTTTCCTGATCTGTTTATCTTCTTACTTATTGGGACAGGCAACAGAAACTGCTCAGCCACTCCTGGTCACATGCCACTCTTCCTGTTGCTTGGTCCATGCAACAAGCAAGCAATACTGTATGCGTCATTCATAGCACATGACCTGTACATAGTTTAATAACCAGAGGGTAAACAAGGAAATGCGGTAGGGGAATGAAAAGGGCCAATAAGGAAATAATAAAAAATTTACATAGAGGTTTCTGTGAAATCTATTAATGATGCATTATTACAGAGGGCAGTATACTGGTAAATTGGGACCTTTATCCAACTTTTTTTGGTATTTGCTTCTAACACCAAACAATCTGATGAAACATAACAGATTGTACTTATGATCTAGTTGAGCAAGTTTCCATTACATGTTAGTAACATTAGCTCCAGAGCAAAGCTAAAGAAGCAGCCTTCAGATACCAAACATGTCTTGGCTGATCAGATACATTTATGATATTCTAAGCTGGAATTTGTAGAATTTGATTTTAGGCCTTAATCATTTTTTTTATTAACATGCAAGCTCAGAAATGCAGTTAACAAAGCCAATGCAGGTGCACCCATGCTAACAAAATCAGAAACACAGAAACAGAGTTACTATAATGTAGAGAATATACAGTAACAGAAAAACATGGCTAAGGACTATAGCTCATAGATCCATTAGACTTCATAAAAAGAGCCAAAGTCAAATAACAAACTATAAAAGCACTAACATTAATCAGTACTTTAAGAATACAGTTACAATTTACAATTAGTTACAATTAGCAGCTAGGATGGGTGTGGATGGGTGGTGGCAGTGGAGCTGAGCCATATGTTAGCCTACCACTGAGGACTAATGCTGGTTTAAATCGATGTGATTCAGTCGATTGCACATAAACAGTCGGTTGCAAAAAACATAATACATCAATATATTTCTTGCCAAAGGAACGTAAGACAGTAATTTTGTAGGGTGGAAATAATGAAAAAAACAACAGTATTTGCAGGGTGGAAATAATGTGTATTCTGCAACTTACACACTTACTGGGTTGTAAATAATAAAAATCAATAAAAAGTTAAATTTCAAGTCACATTCAACACATGCCTCATTCCTATTATTCTGTGCATTACTTCACTTGTGTAAATACTTTTTATCTTATTTGTAACTTGCTAAAAAATGTACTTCTTATTTATTGTATTCTTAGTACTCTATTTGTTGCTCTTTTTGCCATAACACTGTAAATTTCCCACTTGTGGGATAATAAAGGATTATCTTATCTTATGAGATATAAGCTTCCACCGTTAAGCTAATATTGCTTAAATGCAAAACAGTTGGTCATTGTAGACTTTCTGACAAGACACGATGAAAACTTGTAACTTTTAATGTTGCTTCTTATACAAGGTTAAACATTCAGTTAATTGGTGTTATTCACTTAATCATTATGATTATTATTATCTGTAACCATAACCACAAATAGAGCTATCCTCAGTTTTTTGAGTACTATATTTTAGAATGATAATGATTCACAAGAAACAGGATTTCATAATTTGGTTAATTGCAAAAGCCTTAATTAGGTACTTCAAAATAAAATAAAAGGTGGAGATGCTTGTGTATCAAAAAGACCATTTAAAAAAGCAATAGTTTGGAAACATGTTGTAAATTTACTCATACCAAAATGTTGCCAGCTAAGATGCACATATTTGAATAGAGAGACAGTCCTTATCACTGACCTATTTCAAAAGTGAACTGATTTGACATCATGATTCCTTATCAGGTCAAGTTATTGCTCTCTAATTCCATAAAAGGAATAAACCTGACCTGCCAGTATCAGTTCGTCAAGTCGGATTAAGTAGTCTGAGCGTTGTATGCTAATGAGACTAACACCTTTCAGCTCGACCTGTGAAAATGACATGTACTGTTACTGCAACTATACTATGTCATGATTGACACCCCTCTAATGGAACAGTGAAAGCTGTATCAGATATGGTATAAAAATGACACTGCTGTGAGATAGCAGTCCACCCTAGTGCTTAGATTATGCATGAAACCCAAATCAACGCAGATAATTACACACAATAAGGGAACAGAGAGCAGCCTGGTATGAGAAATAGAGCCAAACCCTGTCTTAGGTCAGCAGTCTAGGAGGCCGTGCGGATGTGACTGCTGTCAGGGATGTCATTATGAGCTCTAATAGTTATTCATAGCACAATGTCCAGTCAGCCTGAAGACTTAGCATGTAGCTCACTTAGCATATTGTGGCACAGAGTCAATATTCCAATTCAATATTGATAAAATCAACACTGGTGGACTAACTTCAAGAGTGAAACATAATATATATTTTAGACATAATAATGAATTAACATACATGCAACAGGCATGAATATAAAAGGGGTTATCACAGACATAAAAGCCATGATTCCGTACCTGCCCCTTCCTCTTATAGGGCTTCCTTGATTAGCTGTATATAAATTCTATACTTTATATGTATGAAAAATAGTGTATCATAGTTGGTGATTGTGATAGGACACACTTTGATTGTAAGACTGCTTGACAACCATAGCCTACTGTTAAGGAATTATATAGCTTGTGATCATTGGAGCCATTATTAATACCAAATAACTAAATAATGAATTGAAAATTGATATATTTTATTTCTGTATTTATAAATATATACACATTTTTAAAACTTCATTACACATCATTATGTGTGCTGTATTATTAGCTATAAGTTGAACTGGGTCCAAAGAGTACGATTTGCATAACACTGTAAATTTTATTTAGTGTTTGTCTAAAAATTCCAAAACCCACAGCTTCCTGTCATCACTGTTAACTTGTGAGCTTCATGACTGATATCACAGAGCTTCCAGAGTTTCTTTGTTTTGTTCTTTTTAAATATTTCTTCCTCTTTCACTCCTCTTTTTGTCATTCTGGAGAATTTAGGTTCTTTTTACTTGTTTTAGAGAACAACTGTTGGAATAGTGTCACTCACTCATTATAGTCATGAACGGATGCAGCTGTGGGAAGAAAAAAATACTGAATATAATGGGCTGTTAAAGTAACATGTCCATATTAAACTGAGTCATGCTTTGGGAGCATTTGAATAGTGGGTCTAATTAATCACGTGGAGAGTGGATGTGACTTCTCCCATGTCTGCTGACAAATCCAGCCTCATCTCCTCAAGCGTACGGAAAGCAAAAAGGGGGCTGACCAGAGGAGAACCTTTGTGTTATCTGAGAAAATGGATTGATAATGCATTCTCATTTGCAAGCACACAATGCAGAGAGGGGAATGGATGACAAGGACTGGGCTTTGCTTTTTTTAACCCTTTAATGCCAAAGCTTGATTTACATATCCCTCTAAACCACTGCTCCTTTTAAAGAGCACGATTTTTCAGTGTGGATTTACACAAATTTATGTTCTCCCTGACATATCAAAAACTTTTGTTTGCTAGTTACCATCATATGCACACATCTGAACACTCCCAGTGTAATGACAAGTTTTGTTGATTTATAGAAAATAAGTACACATCTTCTTCTAGGGAACCCAAATTTTTTTGCTTATTTTAGTCCATCATTTTTTCTTTAGAAACAGTTGTAGTGCATTCAACAATAAAGGCAGCATTTAACTTCTTTTACATAGCTATAGAAAACTTACATTATAGGGAATCTGATTTACATAGCAACCACTTCTCAAACACTAACACACCCAAGGCTATTTACACTACACTTTTCAGATTTTAATATATTTATATCTCAATCAATTTGTGTCACTGAGTGTATCTCACTCCTCAACATGTTTTTTGTGACTGGTCTGAAACAATCCACTTAAGACAGTCTGCTTTAAATAGAACTGTTATTCTCTTTACGGAGATTAGTAGGCTTGGTCATTACACTCTTAATGGAGCTGGCAACTGCTCTCACGCTACTTAGCTTGTCATGCCATTATCAAATTAAGGCAACCAGCCCCTCAGGGTGTGCAAATTTGGCTGTTATTGATAAAGGCCAAGAAGAAAAGAGTGACTAAGTCAATCTGAGAGCAAACCCAGTCAGGACCCCCATATGCATATGCACATATATTCCTCCAGCCTGGTTGCCGTGACACAGCATAAAGCCTTTCGTCCGTTCCTTAGTCTCCATAGCGATTAGCTGTCGGCAGGGCAACAGGAAGATAGATTGGCAATCCTGTCTGTCAAAGCTGACCCATCAAGAATGCTTTTCCTGCGTCATGGACTAGAGAGACTAGAGAGGCCCTTCTTACCTGAACCACTAAAAACTTTGTTGGACAGGTAGTGAATCTCAAATAGCTCCATACTCCCTATGCAGTGTATTTTCTAGATCATAAAATATTTCACACAATATATCTCAAATGGGAATTAAGAGAAATTGAAGTAACTGGGCGTTATAGTCTGCAAAACCGACCAAGTATTGTGGAAATGTTAAATGTTAAATAAATATAATATCCTATATCTTCTAAAAATAGCCCATCTCTTATTGACGCCCGTTTCCAAAAAACGCAGAGTTTGAAGTAGTAATAAAGTAGTAAAATAAATACAATAACATCTTTCTTTATGTGAAACTTTTTGCTGCTAACAAAAGCACAGACAAGCTGGCAAAGGCAAAAGCCAATTACATTAGCAACGTTTGATAACGAGGCCCACCTCCTGAACACGCATCGTGTCTCCACCAATCACCACTAATCACTGCGTACCGAGACGCACTAGATGCTACGGACTGAGATTGTAAAAAAATAAAATAAAATTCTCTGTGGCTCAGTACAAAATGCTCCACGGCCTGGTATCGGTCCACTGTAAAATGTTGCACAATGTCAGCATTTACATAAGGATGAGGCAGAGCCATTCTGCTACATCACATATCTCTGTATTGACGGTAGATTTACTGTACTTGTTACGTTGCAGTGTGCAATGAAGGATTTCAGAATGTTTGCTGAGTTCTGAGAACTTTAACAAGCTAGCATTAGCTGTTAGCTAACCCAGGACTGGTGCAGTGATGTTAACATTATATAGTGTTTAGTAATGTGTTCTTTTCTTTTAGTGTGGAACTCTTAGCCTACTGAGAATCACATATCCTTGTGGAAATGTGAAATGGAAAAATTCAAGAACTAGATCAAAAATTCCATCATGTACAGAGTAAAAATAAGATGCCTTCAAACTTCTGATTGTTTGAACCACACAAAATAAATCCTTGTTCACCAGATCGAAGTAACAGGATTGAACAGCAGATTCAGTTACTCCAGTGTGGAACATGTAGCAAATGTCTGAATGTGACTGTTCTACATTCACCCTGTGGAATGGCAGCTTTGCTTTTACGTTTGCAGGAGAACAGAATCAACTCTGCTGACTGTTTCTGAATGCCAGGCTGAAAAAAAGACTGACCCAAAAAGGGGGAACCAGACACTGGCCCAGTCAGGAGATTAGAGGTTTTGTCCTTGGCTGGTGTGTGTACAGAGAGGGTGAGTGAATGGGAGAGCAGGATTTTCTATAGAGGTAAATGGACAAGTGAACGTGATTATCCTGCACCTCCCTCTATGGTGCAGCATTCATCTCAATCTCCACACTCAGAACAATGACGACCCAACTGGGTGAAAAGAGAATAATGAAAAAAATGCGATAATTTAAAAGAGAACTGGTGCAGCACAATACTTCTACTACTACTGCTACCACTACTAATAATAATCTTGAAACACATAAGAAAATGACTTTTTTGGGTAGTAACCATTTATTAGCATAAAAAAAGGACACTGGAATAAGTGCAAATCCAGAAATAAAAAATGCAAGATTAAGATGACAGTAACCTAAAAACAACCTAAATGCTCTTGTTATATTTATATTTTAAGTTAACTGGTTGGGTAGATGGAAAAAGCACTGAATGATAACTACATGTAATACTGAGCTTCTTTGAGGAGAGGTTAGTGAAATGAAAACACTGGTATTTAGAAAAATAAATCCTTTTAAAATAAATATATTTGCTTTTTTATTCAGCTCTCAGATGGCTGATATCTTTGCACAGTACTGCACATAAAACATGTACGCAGCATATTTCATACATTAATTGCTCGTTAAAAGTGAATGACAAAAAATTATCCCAAAAACAGCTATAAGTGTAAAGCAGAATGATATGGATACTGCATTTGATCTCATTTGTGCTGTTTCAGTTTGATGTATTCAGGTGATTAAGTCGAGCATATTCCTGAAGACACCAAACTCAGTAAAGGTGGAGTTCAATTTGAAACCCTGTCAAACTTAACTCTGTGGTGACAGAACTCTGCCGCTGCAGAATTTAACACTGCTGGAATTTTTATTGTGTGAACTTGCAGCATCACCCACAGACATCCCTCCATCTCCCACTCCTTTCACTTTCTTGATCTCATTCTCTCTCTCTCCCTCTACATCTCCCTTTCTCTCTCTCTCTCTTTCTCACATGGCTGAATAATTCATCCCCAGGCTGTGGTGTGCTGCAGCTCACGTACTCCACTCTCCCTCCTTCTCTCTCTCTCTTTCTTCACTTTCCCCATCCCTTTCTCCACCTCTCTGCCTCTCATTTTCTCATGTATTGGATTTCACTGATGCCAGTCCAACACATACTCATGCAGAGACAGAAAGAATTTACAGATGTGTTTTGCTGTGTGCATGGATTACTGTGCACTAAGCCTCTTTACTGCACTTTCAGCACATTATGTTAGATGATGGCGTAGCATCAGTAAAGCAACAAGTCAAAAACTGGAATGTGGCCGCAGCCTCCAGGTGACTCATGCAATGAGTATTATGTATAGAAAAATATGTCATTTCAATACATTTAATGGAAAATAAGACTATGACTCTCAAGATAATGTGTAATTATTTACAATATTAAAACTACAGGTTTATTATTTATTTATTTATGAATCAAAGGTGTACTTTATTTCCATGTAAACAAAACATGCTGCAAATTTTGGCAAAAGTGAGTGTACTGAAACCAAACTTCATTACATAAACTGTAGCTGTGACAGAGAGGATCCCAGGCTAGAAATGGTAAGGCACAATATTTGTGTTTCTATATTTTCTCCTTTCAGCGTGTGTGTGTGTGTGTGTGTGTGTGTGTGTGTGTGTGTGTGTGTGTGTGTGTGTGTGTGTGTGTGTGTGT
>JBBIGC010145681.1:0-19360 GCA_037576955.1 Lepidarchus adonis | reverse complement strand
ATTTAAGATTTTTTAGATATTTGGACTGAAAACAGGACAAAACTACTAAGTTAGAAAAGCATTTTTTGCAGTGCAGGAGCCAGGACCCTTGTGGAGCTCACCGTTGGGCTTTGGCGATCATATAGGAGCGCTCACGGACCAAGCCATCTCCTTGGAAGAGGAGGCATCGGAGCTTGTCTTCGGGCTGCAAACTACAGGGATTGCTCCTAGTCCCATAGCAGAACATCTACTCCTGTCTGGAAAGCTCTCTCCTGGTCCACAATGAGGATCTCAACCAGCTGACCAGCTTCTGGTCTTCTCCTGACTCTTTCAGTGTCCACCTCAGATTGTCGAGGATCTAGGGTTCTCCTTCCCTTCCAATGCAGAGGTCATAATAACTCCTCACTACTTCCATGATAGGTTGGTGTTTCTGTAACGTTTTGGGGTTGTTTGTGTGTTGAGGAAGTAAACACAGGGATAAGTGACGAAACTAGAAATGTGGAAACATAAAGCAGTGCCAAGACAATGGGTGACTACACATAAGCACTTGCTAAAGATAAGTAAACACAGACAAAAAGGACTGAAAAAAGACGGTCTAAATGCACAGGCTAAACTTGAGACACATGGAGGAGGGCGGAGACTAGGCTCACCACTTAACTAGAAAACACATGACAGACACATGAACAGACCAAGACATGGAAACCATGACAACCAGCTTATTATGGAATGTCACAACACAACTCGATTTTTCTATAGATTTTTGCTGCAAGCATATTTGTTCATATTTCATTAAGAGTTAACAAACCACACATTCTTGCTTTAAAGGCATTTTGTAAAAAGTCCCAACCTGAGGATATGTGATTTGTAGATGGTGTCAGTGATGGGCTATAGTCTGATATACTAGCAACTTGGCTCACCCACTTAATCATAGGCCCACCTAAAAACCTCTCTCTGTCTAGTGCGTTTATGGAGCTACTCTAAATACAAATAACTGGTGGAGGGTCTTGATGCACTGAAAGCAAACAGTGCCACAAAGAAAGATCGGTTGTCTGGTTAAAGTGATGAACTCAAAGAGCTCATTGGAAAAGCACAAGGACATCTGCGCTCTAGAAGGGTAGTTTCGCCTCAGCCCCCTTTCATCCCCTGCACACACACAGTGGGGAGGAGAAGATCAATCAGACACAATTTGAGAAATGTCAACCTTCAATCTCGCTCCAGCCTACTGTACACTCAGCAGAGAGGAACTCGGTGTGCTGGCAAATTGACGTTGTTAATTATGAAGACCATTAGGCGAAAGACACAGTCAATAGAATTTGGCTCGAGTGTCTGTGTGTGGAATACATGTGTGGTAGGGTTGTCTCCACCCCACTCCCCCCACTTCAGAACTCATCTCTCCCCATCTGCATATACAAGTGACTGCCAGTGGTCTGTTTATCAACTCCACATTTTCACAGTGACATAAGTTCTGCAGACAGTTCTGTCAGTAAAATGGTATCTTGAACAAAATAAACATCAAGCCTCCGCCAGTGAGCGTGGGCTGCTGCAATTATGAGTGTGGTAATAATATTCATTTAGAGCGCAGAGATGCCAAAGCTGTAGGAAACGAATGACAACAGGAGAGCCTCTGAAAAACATCTCTATGAGTCAGGTTGTTCACAGGTAGGCCTGAAGGAGAGCAATGCGTTGGTATGGGAACCACGATGCTCTATCAACTATTGGCTTTTCCTTTATTTATTTATTTTCATTTTGCTTCTTCTGAAAAAATTATGAGCTTGCTGTGTAGAAAACAGACAAAATTATTAATGGGTAGTGAAATAAAGTATTCATACAGTGCTCTTTCAAAGCTGCTCCTGCTGTCCTCACTTAACAAAAGATTCTTGTCCTGTTGTCTTCTGAATGTTGACAGAGGCTCTGAAATTTACAAGAGACATATTTCTGTACTCTTGTAGATTCCGCAAACTCTATAGTGACGCATGAAATAGTGCCTTATGGGTAATTCACAGGGATATTTGGGGGCAGTGGTGGCTTAGTGCTTAAGACCTTGCCCTTGCAAATAGAAGGCAACCACGGAAGCACCCTTGAACCAGGTACTGTCCCGCTACACTGCTCCCTGAGCGCGGTTGATAGCTGCCCACTGCTCCACATGTCAATGGGTTAAATGCGGAGGTCACATTTCATTGTCATTGTGAACACGTCTAATTATACTCAAATAGTTCACTTTAACTATAGTGGGTATACACTGTGTATTACTGGGCCATCCAAGATGAAAAACTTGCCAAAAAAATGAGAGTTTGCTTTAAGAAGTCTAACTATTGTCTTTATCTGGTCATGGCAGAGAGGTATATTCAAAATTCAAGAAATGTAGGACGGAAATAGCATTTCCCTTAGACCAGGGCCTTCAGAGGGCTTGAAGGTTTCAAGCCTCATCGTACAAGGACTAAGATTACTCTAGATTCCCTAAATCTTTCTCAATACTATAGATGACATAACATGACAAATCGTTACAGGGTTTACTATGAATCACAGTGGTGTGAAATGGACAGTGATTATTGTAACACTGCAATGCAACACTGGCAGCAGTGCAGATGTGTGTAAAGTGGTTAGTTTAAGATGACAGTGCACAGTAAACAAAGTGGTAGTGCAACATAAAGCTAGTGAAGGACATGAGTGAGTGGGTTAGTCCTGGGTCAGTCTCTTTATGTAGGAGGGGAATCCTAAGATGTCGTTGAGCCTTACTGCCGTGGTAGAAAGCTATTGCAGTAACCGGCAGTCATGGTTCAGATGTTTTGGAACTGCAGAGGTGTCCACAGTCCAAGAGAGGCGTCTCTGACAATGCCGCCGGTGGTGGTGAGGAAAGGGGTTCAGATGATCTGTTCAGTTGTCTTCATAATCCGGTGGAGGGACTCATGCAGGGTGCTGTAAGGCAAGTTTTTCCAATTTTTTTTCCAGATTTACCACCACTTTGCCATCATCAATATTCCACATTCCATATTTAGAAGACACATGGAGCTTCACTGGAGGTGAAATGTCTGTAATTGTAGAAATGACCCCTGGTTCCATACACCACCACTATAAAGAGTCTATAATAAACTATTTCACACCAATCCCAACCTGAATGACTATATCAGCGATCCAAAAAAGCAATAATAAAAAAAGGCAATGAAGAAAATAATGTCACATCATATTCAGAAAGCCACACAAGCACATGACTAATCATGTGACCAGAAGTAGGCCAGGAACGGGATTTTAGTTTAATTTAGCACTCTTCTTGGAGACAAAGCACCCAGAGGAAAGCCATGGGGAGAGCTTGTACACGCCACACAGAAAGGCACCAGTGGCCGAACCCAGGACCTTCTTACTGTAAGGCGACAACACTAACCACATTATTCAATAATGAAGACCATAAAATTTCTGGCAAAACCTTCAAAGTGCAAAAAAAATGTTGACGTGATACATTTGTGCATGTCTTTGTCATCAGTGGTAGGCTTTTCAGGCTGAATCCTTCTGGAACTTCTAGCCCGCTGGTCAGATCTGTTTCAAAGGTGTTGCCAAGTTTCTGTAAAAATAACCTGGTTTAAAGGGGTAAAAAGTTGCACATGTACAAATTTCAAAATGTACAAATTTCACAAACCATTGCATTGTATTCAGAGATTTTCTCCCCTGAAATGTTCCCGAGAGGAACAGGCAGTAATCAGCGCAGCCACAGAAACCGGCAGTGCTCCTGCCTCCTGCGTTTAAGAAACAAAGTGCCAGTCCTAATAACTAATGGTGCAGCTATGGCAACCTCATTCTGCCGTTAGCAGCCCGACACCCTCCCCTCAAGTCTTCCAGCCAGGCAGATGCATTATGGGATCTTATTTTTCTCAAACCGAACTGCCCGTACTGTAAGTCGAATGCTTTAGTGCTGATTGCCGCAGCACTAGTCCATTCCCAGATATCGATGTGCGCCAATTTCCTTTCCCGTGTTCACGTCCAGCTTCAAGGAAATGGGGCGGTGGGCCGGAGAGGCGGAAGGTGTCTGCCAGGGGCGGGTAATGGGCCCCTCATTAGCTTTAGACCTGTGGAGATGCCAGTGAGAGAGATGGGACTCTTCCTCAGCCATTCTCTCTGATGTTTCAGCTCTACCTCGAGGCAAGTCCAACCAGGAAGATGAAAGGAACATGGGAAGAAGGTGAAATCTCCTAGGACCTGTTATACTCTCTGCAGACTAGTTATGAGGGGGACACATATATACACACACACAACATAGGATCCCAGTGCACGATTGCTATTTAAAAGGTCACGATGGCCATTATCTACAGTGATGAACGTCTGTAAGGACAGCATGAAGCCTGGCCCTGGATCTGTAGACCAATTATAAAAGCAGGTAGAGTTGCAATTTGAAATGGTTCAACCCTTTTGGAGAAAATGTGCTTTTCTGAACATCTCAAACAAAAATAAGGTCAGGTACATCTTTTACATTTCTGAGAAATGTTTAGGTTCAGTAACATGAAAATGACTACCTTCAGTTTTTGTATGACTTGCTTATCTGTAGGAAAATCTGTAATGAGGCTTAATTTACTGTGACAAACATTATTTCATTTCATTGGAGCAAAAACGCTATGAATACAAAGTGATCTACCAAAACATGGAAACTTCCCTGAGACACATTTGGAAGTATCATGAACAAGTTTAAATATCATGGAATAGCAATAAACCTACCTGAACATAGAAGAAATACAGGATCGGCTCTTCATTCCTGGAACCCAAGTGTCAGTAAAGATTTTAAGGATACCAAACATGAAACATGCTTTCCTGCCATCTTTGCTTTGTTGTACCCCACACTTCTACCAAGTAAACCAATGTCAATGCTGCTTTTAAACCTGAATCTTCAATGTGTGA
Source organism: Lepidarchus adonis (assembly GCA_037576955.1). Lineage (NCBI taxonomy): Eukaryota > Metazoa > Chordata > Actinopteri > Characiformes > Lepidarchidae > Lepidarchus > Lepidarchus adonis. The sequence goes on along the minus strand of JBBIGC010145681.1, from coordinate 14,500 downwards.
CAGTCATAGTTTTGCTAATATTTTTCTGAAGAAGTATTTGCTGTTTTAATTGCATAACATGAAGCTTGGTGGTCATCAGACTCCCCAGCTAGAAAATGAATCAAACTCCCCAGCTAGAAAATGAATCAAAGCACACACCCACGCTTGTTTCAAAGAACAATCTTGGTTCAACCTATACCGAAAAGAATGGTTTAACAAACAATTAACAGAATTTTCCCTTGACCGCAGATGTAGTCAATGAATTGAAACATTATTATAAGCTATAGCATTAAAAGCCCCGGTCTAATATGTTGTACGTTGGTCTCCCTCATGCATGAAACCTATCAATTTGTGATACAGTAGCTCTTCTGTGGGATCAGACCAGATAAGCTAAACATTTTTTTGGCTCCAACACATTAAATTCAAGAACTGGCTGTTCTGTTATTGCCTAATGTATGCCACCACTTCACAAGAGCCATTGTTACAAGACAGTTTATATATGGAGCCCATATTCTGCTTCTTTAGTTTGGCGCTAAAGGCTAATGTTGCTCACAATCAGTGTAAGTCAATAGTCAAACTGTTTCAAAAGATAAATCTACAAAACTTTTTACTTAGCCTTTAAGCTGCATCCAGTCTGTGTCATGAACTCTTGATTGCAGTGATTTCCACTGAAGGGAGTATAATTTTGCTCCAGAAGTTTCACTAGCATGGCTAAGCCTTGATCCTCTATCAGCCGAAATGGGGACGGAGCTCATATTTTTCGACACTGCTACAATGACAGGATTGGAGTTTAACTGCTCATTTCTTCAGGTGTATTCAAAATCCAACAGTCATATGCTTTCAAAATTCAGTGATTAAATGAAAGTTACTGCAAAAAGTGAATGACTGTCAGCCGACACAGTAGGGTAGTTTTAAAAGAAGCAAACATAACATTTAGTTTCTATAAAAGAACATGAAAAAAATGAAAAGTAGCTGAAATCAGAACTGAAAGCTTAAAACAGACTCCGTCCGTCACTGTCATCACGAAATATCTTCAGACTGATTGTATTTTCTGTATTAAAAATAATGCTTAGGATTGTTTGTGGATTATTTTTTATGTATTAATGGAAGCATTTCATTTCTTTGAACATGTGGTTTGTTGCCCCTTTTGTTGGTCACCCCTTTGTGTTGTCTATGGCACCGTTTCCCAAACCTGACCCTGTAGGACCCTCGGTTTTTGACAATTTAGTTTTTCCTGCTTTTTACTCATCCAATCACAGCTATAAAGCCAATTTCCTGGGTTGAAGTGGATATGTCAGAATAGAAAATATACTAAAATATCCAGGGCAGGATTTCTCCAATTCCATTGTGATTCACACACCAAATTTTGAGCTGTATGGAGCGTTTCAACTCAAAATAAAAAGTTCGGAACCTGAGTCGCAAATAGAATTTTAAAAATCGTTTTTCCCAGCATGAACCACATCACTGGTTTAAGGTGAAAACAGATTGCAGCAATTGAAAATGATAAATCTCGTAAATAACAAAATTTCATATTAAACAATAACAACAAAAGATCGCAGGTAATCAGTGCAATCAGCCATTTTACAATCACAATGGTTCTGTTTGAAGTGGGGGGGAAATGTGGGCTTGCTCTCTGGATATCTCCAAAGTTCGAAGAATCCTGAACAGGACTTGTTCAAGAACCCAATTCCCTACTAGTGGAGTAGGGTTATGCCAAAGAATCATGTTTGCATGGGTTTCCTATGGGTAGTCCAGTTTGACTGGCTGGCTACTCTAAATTGCCCATAGATGTGAGTGAGTGGTTGTCTGTCTGCATTGTCCTTTAATGGGTTGACCTCCTGTCCAGAGTGAACACAGCCTTAGGCAGATGGATAAGCGTTTTGGAGAATGAATGAATGGTTCTTAAAAGAACCTTGAGGTGCCAGAGGGCACAGAACAAGTCTAAGGAACCTCCACATAATCCAAAGGACCTTGAAGTACTTCTTAGAACGATGTGTTCTTCAGGGAACTAGAAGTGACACTTTTAAGGCTGCACTCCACCACACTCAATTGTCACCCTTGCTCTCTTTGTCTCACTTGTTCTCTCTCTCTGCTCCGTCCTCTTCAGTCTAACCCCCTTTCCTCTTCTCTAAAGCAGAATTAGGTATCTAAAGCAGGGCTGACAACTGAGTGACGCCGAAATGCAGACAGAGTCACTTCAAGTGAAAACAAAACGCTGACTTCAGTCGGAAAATGGGAACTTCAAGAGCGATTGTGCTCCCGGCCCACTGTCTTTTGTAGTGCACAACAAGCTTTAGCACGCGAAACCAAAGCATATGCAAGCAGACAAGACATTTCCCTTCAGAGGAACTGGGGTGGGGGGGCGGTTTGATGTTCGAATGCATGGCTTACAGCGAGTCTATGGAAACCGCCATGCAGAAAAGGGAAACGTCAAAAGAACCCTGTGGTGCTTTTGCTCGCTCCCTGGGTTTGGCATGTCCGCGCCATGGAGAAGTGGGTTCCAACGGTGATCACATGACTTATGTGCAACATGAAACAGACCTACAGACTTCTGGGTAATGGGCTCATGTATAAAGTACAACAGCACGCAATATCACAACCCAACGCATGAGTAAGAAATCGGTGACATATTCATGTAAAATGTAACAGGACGGATTTTTCTTGCAGCAATATCCACTGAAAACTTCAGCAAAGACCCCTTGACTCTGAAGATACCTTAAATATGCATGCAACTTTTCCGAAGAGCCGGCACCATCCGTCTCACTAACATATCCACTTCAGCCTTGACACAGTAATAATCTGCTATATATATACCCACACATATACATGCACACCCACCTACACACACACACAGCTCACCCTGGCAGTTCAGTTACCGCTGAATCTAGAAGCTACAGTATTTCTCCCCTAATCCAGCCCCATCCATCCGTAAAATTGTGTCTTACATAAAGAAGCTGCTGCAGAAAAGCTCGGTCACCCCAAAACATCTGCCGCTCTTATGATTAAATAGTATTCCCGCTGTTTAATTATACTATTTAAAACAATCTACTTAGCAACTTTGTGTGAAGGACACGTTTTAGGATGTGCTACGTATGTGTAGGTCTGTCTGTCTGTGTGTCTGTTCATCTGTCTTGGCATGGCAATTAATTCAAAGCAGGCTAAGATGCCACAGTGAGTCGCTGCGGTGTTAGTCATGCCATGTGGCGCAGTGCTCAGCCAGGGCCAGCGGGGGGAGCGCTCATGCATTTTAAAGGTGAAGACAGGGACGTGCTGCTCACCCCTGCATTCCTGGCTGCTAGCCGGCCTCAGCCCACACTGAGCCTTGGTAATCTGCGGCATAACTTGGAGAGCTGCAGCCAGGACACGGGCGACGGAAAGGTCAGCAAGTACGGTGAGCAAGGTGGGGGGAGGGGTCACTTAGCATTTGCATGGTCTAGCAAACATGAGCTAGAAGGCGCCTTGCAAGCATGTTTTGTTTTGTAATTAATAACATTTTGGGGGAAAATGACCTCCAGAAATAGAAAACTTTTGTAATGCGGCACAGTATTCTATCCCTTAACCTCGTCGGTTTTAGGGTCCATGGGCAGATCAGATATCTCCTGCCATGCACACTAATGTTCTCCATCAAGAGAACCCTGAATAACAGAAGTCAGTATGAGAGATTCCCAAGGATATTTAACTCCTTGTTCTTGCGGTGATCTTTGTAGGTCAAGCACTCCTGGAGAGATTCCTGGTCTTGAATTTCCTCCATTTGTACACTGTGGAGTCTTTGTAAATGACTTTACAACATTTTCCAGCCTAATAAACATCAGCATATTCTTTTTGAGGTCATGCCATGATAAGTGTACCTTGATACACTACTACAAACATGTACTGTGAAGATCAGACATTGACCGATGACCATTTTTCAAAATGGAACAGGGTGCCCACTCGCACCTAATTATCATTTAATTGATTAAAACACCCGACTCTAGTTTCACCTTCAGATTGACGGCTAATCCAAGAGGTTTGCTTAATTTTGCCCCTCAGTCTGTAGTAGTAAAGCACCTTCATCAATAAATAAATGACCAATTATAATATTTGCATAGTATAATATTGGATGATGTTGTAGATCATATTAATGCATAAATATACAATAAATCTGAAAGGTTCAGCGCCATAAATATGGCCAGAAAAATGACAGTTAATTTTCTGTTTGAACATGAGAACTTAAATAGAGCACTTCAACAGATAAACAGTAATTCTGTTCTATGCAGCAGTTGCATATTGTAGATAAACTGATCAGTAATAACATTAGCACCACCTGCCTAATATTGATCAGGTTCCCCTCATGCTGGTAGGTACTCATCACTGCAGACCTGCTCACATCCTTAGGCTTGTCACACTTCAACTTCAAGAGCTGACTGTTCATTTGCTGCCAATTATTCATACACATCTGCCAGCACTTGCATGCATACACTGTATACATAATGCTGCAAAGGGGGCATTAAAAAAAACCAGCGTATGCATGAACCAACATGTTCAGTTCATGCACTCAGGTCCGGCACACTCGCTCTGTTTCAGCAGCTGTACCTGGATGCCCGAGAGGATGTCCATTCAGCAGCGAAACAGCATTAGGAAGTGCTGGAGGAAGGCCGAAGCAATGCACACACACGCACACACTGCTCATGTGCGTGTGCAGAAGTGTTATGAGTAATTAAGCCTTGGCTAGAAGTGGTTGGTCCACCAGGGCACTGTAACTCTACACTTTCTGCTATTGACTGCTGCTGCTGCTGCTGCCAAAAGGTTAGACACATTACACAAGGCAAAAGAGCAATAATAACACACTGAAAATGAATTAATTTGGCCTCCTCTGGTGCTGGGGCGGTTCTAATGCAGCACTGATCACAAAAAGAGCAGGAAAATTGAAGTATATCCACAAATCAGCTCGTTTTGGGTGAGATGGCCTTCAAAGGATGACCCACACTGAGATATAAATGGATGGTATTACACACAGCCCACATTGCCTTTCATCAAGACATACGGACGAGATCTTCGACTCAAGGATATAAGCGCAGCAATCATGAGTTCACCTCAGGAGCCATGGCCTATTGAATGTTAATGCTCCAAACGACTTTTTCAGTCCGACTTCCATGAAGCGGCTCATGTGGAACTTCTAGGAGTAACAGTCTGAATCATTTACACTCTGGAGCTTAGGGTTTGGACCACTGTAGAAGAAGAGCAGGGCCAGTGCTCCATAAAGCAGCTCGAAAGCAAGTGCACAGTGGAAGCAACTATCGATTGGCACGGAACTCATGACCTTTTGGTTCTTGAAGAGAAAGAGTGAACTGTTAATTGAACTGAAGACCAAGCAACACCTACCTCATATTGTGCTGGACCACCTGGTGCCTGGTCCCAGGTTTGCTGAAGATTTGCTGTGGTGTCTGGCTCAGAGCAGCGGATTCTTCTAGTAAGTTGTGAGGTGGAACCTCCAAGGATTGGACTAGTCCCGCAAATGCTCAAATGAATTGAGAACTGGGAAATGTGGAGGCATATCCAACACTTTGAACATGTATTATGTTCTTCAAACAGTTCCTGTTCTTGACTCTGATTCCAGTTCACCAGCTGTCCTTCGTTGGACCACAGTTTGGAAAGTTCTGACCACTCCCCAATAGATTTTAGAGATCTAATCACAATAAGGCCCTCAAATCTTTACATATCTGGTGATTTTAAGAGTCACCAACCTTGTCAAATACACCCCTATGGCCCCATATCCTGTCCTGTGCTACTACAGATAACACAGAAGCCAAAAACCTCTGTATTTTTATTCCATAATCCAGATTGGTGGCATTAGAACCCTCTAGAACCCTAAAACTAGACTAAACAGGTCACAGCTGGTGCACTGTGGTTAGACATTAACATTACTACATTAACTCCAGTTCCGGAAAGGTCAGCAGAGAGATTCACAGACACTTGCTGTCTCAAATCTCAGGGCACCACCGTTAACCCCTTCTCACTATAAGGAGCACCTCTCCTCCACTTTACCAATACCCTTTTTACTTTGCCAACTCTAACTTTGCTCTCTCTCTCACCATTAATTGGTGAACAGACTTCTTGAATAATCTCAAACATGAGGTTTGAATTCGAACCCAACAAACACCATTGCATTTGGAGTTCATCTGGAACCCAATACGTCGATTGAGATACGTCGTGCCCATCGATCTCAAAGACACAAGTCGATTGCGGAGCCCTGCCTTTCTAAACAAACTCTACCATGCATGTGAGACGCAATGTAAAAATGAATTAACCTCAAGCCACTTTAATACACTACAGTACAGGCAGTGTGGGTAGATCGCACTGTGGCGTTTAGCAGTTGATTGGTTACAAAAAACAAGATGTCAGACTGGCTGTACTGTATGTCAGTGTTGCCGCACATGCTCTGTCAACTGGGCAAGTTACTGCAAAACTCCAGCAAACAAATCCCCTAGCTAACAGCTTCCAATTTATTTATTTACTTCTAAAGAAAGGGTGTGAAAATGAGTGGGGGACCAGGACCAAGTAAGAAACCAATATTAAGCTGTTCTTTAAAAAGCATGACAGCCTGAAAAGAGCTCCAACTGCGCCCCCAACTGGCATAGCACACACAGAGCAACTCAGCACTCTGGAACTCCCAACTGTCTTACTGGGCGAGCCCACTGCCTAAACCATTCAGTTCCAGTCAGTGATGGTGGGCTTGCCCATTACCCCACAACTGGACACATTAAGCCCAAATAACCCAACTTAGTCCCACACACACATACACGACACGACACACAATACCCCCACAAGAACACATTTAACTCCCAAAACACACAAACCCATTACCCAGGAGGCAGTGCAAGCGCGCCACCCTAGTCTTAGTCCCGCTATAATATTTTATACATGAAATATAGGTCTGAAGTAACAAAATGATCCACTGTCCAATCCAATGCTTTCAAACAACCTGGCGGCGCAATGGCTGCTGGCCCACAGTGAGAAGGTCTTGGGTTCAATTCCCAACAGCCATGGCTGTGTTCTTTCTATGTGATGTTCTTCTTCTGCGTGGGATTCCTCCCACCATGAAGCCATGTATGCTAGGATTAGCACTTCTGACAATGACCTTGACCAAGGCACTTGCAAAAAGAGCTGGAGTTGGTCCCTGGGCACGGGCAACGGTGATTGCCCATTGCTAACAGTGTGTGTGTGCTCCCTGGTGTTAGGATGGGTTAAGTGCAGAGTCCATGATTGTTTATCAAACTTCTCAATATTCCAAGAATTTCTAATGTCAAAAAAAGGTTGCAGAAGTAACGATTCCCACTCAGTTTATGGTCCCACCCACATTTAGCCTAAAATTTGTCACTGTGCTCCTTAGATGTTCTTGTTAAGAGACCTGAAGTCATGTTACATTAGATTACACTGCTGTTTTTGAAGAGCACATCTACACTGTTGATGGGAGGAGTTCTCAGCAACACTGGATGGAATACAGGGGGACAGAAGGAGCTTGATTAGGATCCTGGAAAACAGCTTCTCATTTACACTCAACAAATATGTGCTTAACCCAGGTCCAGTCGCCGATGTGCTGAACAAAGACGCACAAGCCACGGTCCACGATTGATGCCTGAAGACTCCCTGCAGACGTCGCAGGCATGATATGATTTACAACGTTCATATTTAACAGGGGAGATTAATTACAGGGTGGAGAGTGACAGAGACAATGGGAGGAGGAGCGTGATTCATCGCTCTAATGCTCTCTCTCTCTCTCCATCTCTTTCTCTCTCCCCCCTTTTCTGCTCTCCTGCTGTCTCTCTCTCTCCCTCCTCCCTTTCTTTAAATTTCTTCCTCCCTCCCTTCTTTCCTGCCTATTATATGGTTTCTTTCTCTCCATCGCTCTCTCCCTTCTTTTTGCTCTGTTGCTCTCATCTGTCTCCCTTTTCTCTCCTCCCTTTCTCTCCTCTTTTCCTCCCTATTTTACTCAATCCCTCTTTTTCTGTTTCGCTCTCTCCGTCTGTATGTCCGGAGGGCTTCTGAAGGGCAGTGAGCCCATTTAGATGCCAGCTCCTTACTGCAGAGTTTGTTTGTCTGTGTGTGTGTGTGTGTGTGTGTGTGTGTGTGTGTGTGTGTGTGTTTTGGCTTGGATAAAGAGATAACACCACACAAACAGCAGAATAAGGCAGATGAACAAAGGAAGGGAGGAGAAACAAAAATGCAAGAAACCAAACATTAAAGCTAATTAGAGAGAGAGAGAGAGGGAGAGAGAGAGAGAGAGAGAGAGAGAGCGCGAGAGTGAGAGAGAGAGAGAGAGCGCGAGAGAGAGAGAGAAAGCGAGAGAGATGAGAAATGTACAAACGTACACAGTTTTGACCACACTTTAAAAGCTTCGCCAAGTCGTCGCATTAACCACAGCATTGCAGCACATTTCTCCAAATGAGAAATGGAATTGGCTGAAAAACATGCAGGGCTTGCTCTCCTTGAGCGCTACACTCAAAGCCAGAAGTTCCCCAGCCCACTGACCACCCCACTGACCACCCCTCAGCTCACCCTGGCCTTGGAGCTGCTCTAGATTAGACATCCCTCTGAAAACAATTACCTAACAAATGCACAATAAGCTGCCCCCTGGCAGTAGAGCATTATACACTACATACTACACGACAAAAGTCTTAACATCACTGGTTTTCTCATTTACTGCACAATCTCTGTTTATTTGCCCAATTAAACTTAGCAACTAAACAAATTAACAGTAATTGTGCATTAACAATGGCAGATTCTGAAAATCCATCATATATTTAACATGGAAGAGAGATTTCTTGAATTTCTTTCTAAATAGATGCACTTACAGCATTTCTGTGAATGGTTTACTATGTAAACACTTTGCCAAAAGCAATCCACAAGCTAATACTCCAAAACTCCAGTCGTGCTTGATTCTCTATGCTCCAAAGCACATGTGTACCAAATTTGAAGATTTTAGGTGCTTTTGTTCTTCTACAACATGTGAGTGTATACATAAACAAATCAGGAATGATGCCTTAGCAGCTAACCGCTAACACCATTTAAATAGAAACTGTGCACTGAACGGGTCGAACATCATCATGGAAAACCATCATTATTCGCCTGAAACAACATTAAAACCTTTAACCAGCCAATCACTGACTCATAAACAATATCTCAGGCTTAAAAAAATCAATAACCAGTCGCTCAGTGTCTCATCTCCTTCCTGAATTGATTCAACTGATTCAAACACTCATTCGTTTCAAAGCCGACTCGATTCTGTGAACAATTTGATCAAAAAGTGAAGTTTCTAAGGCGATCAGGACAAGCTCCAAATGCAGCAGTTGTTCAGTAGCTATTTTATACCAACTTTGTTAGTGTGCCCACAGTTTTGACCACAAGTGAAAACACACACACACCAATCTGCCATTAAAACATTAAAATGGTGGCAGGTGTAATGAATAACATCGATCTAGTTACAGTGGCTCCTGCCTCAGCAAGTGAACATTCAGTTGTTAAAGTCGAGGTGTTGGAAATAGAAAAAATGAGTCTGAAGTCCAGACCATGATCAGACGACTGGATCATAGTATCACCAACACACAACCAACACATGGAGTGTTCCTGGTCTGTAGTAGTTCTGTAGAATCTGTAGGCACCCAAGGCTCACTGATGTACATGGGGAGTGAAGACGAGTCTGTCTGGTCCAATCTCACAGAAGAACCACAAAAAGTAAATAATGAATATGACATATCTCAGTCCAACTAAATATGTGTAGGATGCACTAGACTAGTCCAATCTACGGAGGCCCCACCTGTAGGTTGCGGCACACCTTCAGTGGTCTCGTGGAGTCCATGGCTTAATAGCTGCTTAGGTGCATAATTGGGACCTACAACAGATTAGGAAGGTGGTCATAATGTAATGGCTGAAAGAAGAGACCACAGTAACAATCTTCATTTCTCTTCTTTTTGTTTGTAACTGTGCCTTTAAGACGGATGCGTTCTGACCGCCCACTCTGAAACACTCCTTATAACGTCATCATGAATGGGCGGGGCTTAACTGCTGTAGGCAGAATGGAAGGACATTACTGTATATTGCTTTTAGACAACACATACACTACCAGTCAAAAGTTTGGACACACTTTCCCATTCAATTCAAAACAGGTTTTTTTTGCAGCTAAATAATAATGTTAGTGTTTATGCTACAATAATTTGTTTATTTAAGATTTAACAAGTACCATTTTGGTTTACTTTGAAAAGAAAAAAAAAAGAAAAAAAAAAGTCCAATCGAACAGGTTCATTAGTTTTATTTATGGAACAATTGTCATTTTTATAATAATCCATATTACAGTCAGTCCATAAATATCTGGACATTTGTGCTATACTTAAAAATGCTTTAAGTTCATAATGTTCAGAAACAAAATGTCAAACTGAGGGGTATTTATCTGTGAACAGACCATTTTCTGCCATTTTCTTTTTGCTGGAATATTCTATGGTGGTTTGTGTGCTTCAGATGGTTATTGTTTGAGCAGTTTCTTTGCAGGTCTGCATCCAGAATCCCTCACCAATGAACATGAACTCCATAAGAAAAACAGCCCCAGACTTTAGCTTTACAGGACACGTACTGTAGCCTGGTTGTAGATCTTCTCCGGGTTTTTCCACCATCAGTTGATCGTTGTAGTACAGGCTTCTCTGAAATGTCACTTGGTGAAACACTTTAGCTTGTGGGTCATGCTCACCTTTTGGTGATGAGACATTGAAGTTACATGCAAATACTGTTAAAGTTCAGATCCTTCCCCTGACCGTGCAGCCATAAATTACAATTTGGGAGAATTTATGGAATGTGCGGTGTCATTTACATAAATTCCTCGAGGAGATTAGCTCCAGCCATTCACACTGAAGTTACAGCAGTTTTCTCAGCCTTTGTTTTCAGATTTTTTCCTCAATTGAGTCGCTCAAATACTTCCCCAATGACACAGTACCACCAACACTGATGGTGATGGTGAGCAGGTGCCTACGTGTATCCAGCCACATCATTGGATAGTGTAAAACAATTCTGCTTCATCTGCTAATGGAAGGCAAAGCTCATTATCCAGCTGAGAGCCTCCAAGTTCTCTATCTGACTCCCAGCCACAGTTACCAGTGGATGATAGACCCAATGTTTAGAGAGGTGCACCACTCATGAGACCCTAAGCCTAACTGCAGGCCAAAAAGAGGCCAAACTTGCTAAAAATGGCTTAGATTAAAAAAGAATTAGGACTATTTTATGTACATAAAACCACCAAAATGGAAAATACAAGAACAATGTATGATATAGGATCTTTAAATGTCCGACGGTGTCGTGGAGTCCACATTATTGTTGCAAAGTATTTTGTAGCCATGTGGCAACTGATGCCAGATGACCGGTGACTATGGTCAGTGCGATGGGAAGGTTCAGAGGTGATCAGAGAGGTCAGATCAGGTGACTGTGCTTCACTCTGCTTTAACGGTGAGGACCGGCCGGTTCGGTGTCATTGACGGTCAGTTTTGAAGGCAACCTTGAAAAGAGCCGGCTCCTGATTTAATCAGAGGCCTCTCTGTTGACTTTTTCACAGAGCAAGTTATTGATTAGTGATGTCAGGGTGATAGGCAAGGGAAAACACACACACAAACACACACATACGCAACAGATAATGGCAACCAAAGACAGGAAGCTCACCTTCCTCTCAGTCAACCAGGGAAAGACAGAAAGAGTCAGGGTTGGGGATAGGAGTGTGTTTGGGGGAAGAAGAGAGCGAGAGAGAGAGAGAGAGCTTTGTTGCATCCTGTGAATGTCACTTTCATTCTCATTATGGACCCGTCCCATAGGAAATGCATGATGGCGCCGGCTAATAAACAATCAATGGCTGCCAATTAAAAGACTGCTAAGAGTAATTGACAGTGTGATTGTAGACGATGAAGTTATTAAAGCCGCTCTTCATAACACCTTAATCGGGTGAAATATAACCATCATTAAACGATGCAAATGAAATGTATTGCGCCCTCCTTACACGCCGAGCGTCCCGAGCAAAGTAAACAGGATGGGATCACGATTCATCCGCTGTTACATCAGTTTACGTTAGCGCTTAATTGCACCCCTGGTGAGTTCCCACTGTCTATCAGGTAATGTAATGAGCCTGTTAAACCATCTGAATCCAGGACAAAAACGGAAGACAAATTATGACAACATAGGACGCAGGGGGGCGTCTTTTCGGAGGACAGCGGAAGGCCGCCTCCACCACGCGGACATGTGCTCGGAGACCGAGAGGCCACACCAGCCATGAATCTAAATTTCAGGAACCAGCAGGACATTTTTCTTACCAAGCATTTAATTACTGAGGTGTTTGAGGTCGCTGGAGGGAGGGGGGGGGGGGGGTGTATAGATAAAGGATGGAGCTCCACTGCCCTCTGCTGGTGTTAGTCACACAAAGCATTTTCAATGGAGCGCAATGAACGTCTACAAGGGAACGGATCAGTTGATCTTACTTTAAATCTGAATTAAATATGCTGGATGACGAATCCTTCGTTAAGAACTGCAGAACCGTTCTGTTAAAGGGGAACGTCGCTGATTTCCCATCTTTCTCCCGTGCAGAGTGAGTTTGGTGCAAAATGCACTGTGATAAAGAAACAAACCAAGCCAGAAGTTTTCATAATGTTGGTGAATGGAATCAGATGTCTGCTTCCTATAAAAACATGGTCTACAGCTAAACATTAGCTACTAGTTCACCATCATCACCATTTTATAGAAACACTTAGAGACACATGAAGATTCACTGGGGGTAGAGATTAAATAACAGAATATCTGAACTGGAGACGTCTGGTTCCATTCACTGCCACTGTAAAGAACTCCAAGTCAAACCATTTCAGGTCAACCCCACTATGAAAGCTAATCTTGAAAAATATTTAGATAAATATTGTAACTTGGCAGTTTTAAAAGACTGGACTGATTTTCTCTACTGCAGCTGCTAGAACATCTAGGGGGAAAAACTACAATAAAATTAAGGCAAAAGAAAGGCACTGTATTTGCTGCAATTGAATTTAATTAGGCTTGTAGCTTTGCCTCTGATGTACTGCTTTTGAACATAGCCATTAAAAGCCCATTCTTTTTATGTATCCCCACATGAATAAATGTATTAGAAAGTACAGATCTATATTTAATCATAAGAAAATAAAGTCATTGATTTTTGCTCGTTCCTGTGCGTGAAACTCAATGATGCATCGCTGCCATCTAGCGGACGGCAGGGGAAATGCAGACATTTAATTATTACCTAGTTTACAGGAGCTTAAAAACTGAGCAGCTCAGGTTGTTTGGTCTGAAAGTAAACTTGCATAATTTGATTCTTTTGCTTTTGATGTGGATGGAGTAAACTCTCCACGGGCTGCATGAGATTACATTAAAACATATGGGTCATCCTTAATAAGACAAACGTTAAAAAAAGTAAAATTTTAACCTGTTTTGGTCCTACATGGAAATTCACAATTGAAAACAGCTGATGTGCATTCAGAACAGTTACAGCACAATTAAAATTGCAGTTTGTTGGGTCAGCTGACCTGGAGACCCCCTGCCCTGCACACTGCCCTCCACACCTGTTCCCTGGATAATTCGCCATAATTGTCCTATATAATGTGTTTAGAAGAACATATAAAGAACATATTTCTATTAAAATATAGAAACTGGACTCATAACTCTTCATAGTATTGTCAATTAATGAATGAATACACAAAAACACAAATAGGGGGACATAAACATTAAAAAATAATGTTATGGTTAGTTATTTTATTATAAAACGATACCACTAATGCCATTTAACTCACCAAAACAGGAACCATGGTTCTCCCCATCAAACTGTTACATTCCTCTGTATTAAATTATATTTTTAAAAGATACTTTACTCCTTATTGTAGTTGCATTTCAAGGCTTTAAGTCATGTACATTAATTGGGGGTAAAAGCTTTGTCTCGTCTTGAAATGAATCTGTAACCACTGGTAAAGGGAAACGCACCTCCATGTTCGTCTTCTTTCGGGTGGAGGTTTTACAGACCCGTGATCTCCTCCACACCTCCCAGCAGCAGAAACCTGCTCACACCTCGACCTGGACACTGCGCAGCTGCAGCAGATCCTGCGGGGCCGTCGAGGTCAGGACGGTGACAGGTCCCTTTTTAATATTCTACTCGTCGTGGTGAAGCTGTGGCCTTGTCTCCACACTCTCCGCCCTACTGAAAGTTTTAGGGAGACTGAAGGTTTCGCTGCAGGCCAGTTTACTCTCCGCGCTTCAGGCCCTGCAGAGCAGAAGAGCTGTGACCCGCACACAAACCCCCAGCCTCCTCCCATGGGCTGTAAAAACGAGGGCGCTGAGCCTGCGGCGCAGATTCCAGCTTTAAAGAGGCTCAATCCAAAGACCAATTTCCGCCCAGGAAATACCTGAATACAAAATAAAAGTTCCTCAGTAAAACACGTGTGTGTGTGTGTGTGTGTGTGTGTGTGTGTGTGTGTGTGTGTGTGTGTGTGTGTGTGTGTGTGTGTGT
>JBBIGC010145629.1:0-19374 GCA_037576955.1 Lepidarchus adonis | reverse complement strand
CTCTCCAACTTCAGTTGATGTGATTGGCTGTAAACTTTGGAGACATATGATTGGCTACCGTTTGAAAAAAAGCACATTTGTGAATCCAGCGCCGTCAGGGAGTTTCTCAAAAATACACAAATAAATGTCACAATATTCATAAATATATACAGCGGTTTGTAAATGCAGGTTTAACGTGTGATTTGTAAGTCATGAATTATATTTGTGAATCGTGTAATTTTATTTGTGAATATTGACACTAAACTATCTCCATAAAAATATGATGCTGTCAGATATGCATTTCTCTCTCTCTCTCTCTCTCTCTCTCTCTCTCTCTCTCTCTCTCTCTCTCAGTCTGTCATCCAGTTAGTTGCTCATACTGCCGTAGTGAAAGCATGGTGGGGTTTCGGTATCGATGCCAGCAATGCTTCAGCTATCAGCTCTGCCAGAACTGCTTCTGGCGTGGTCACGCCAGTGGTAACCATAGCAACCAGCACCAGATGAAGGAGCACTCGTCCTGGGTGAGGATCAGTAGCCGTCCCTGCAGAGCGTGATGCACTTTCCATTCACTGCACTTGTTGTCCACTTTATTGGAAACACCTGGCTTGTGTGTGCACACTCTGGACATTTTATTGGAAACACCTACCTTGTGTGAAATACTGAATACTAAAAATGGCTTATATTTATTAATATAATACAAATCTATGGGATTTTGCATAAAAGTAACAGTGCTGCAGACATGACTGTAGAGTACAGTGAGTCAACAATAGGAGTGGGATCTCACGATACAATGCAATATACGATACGTGGCCCAAGATAATGATAATATCGTGATAAAGTGATTCTGCAATATTCGATATATCGCAAGATAATGATATAGCGATACATAACAGAAGGATAAGAGGGTGTTATTAATTTACATTAATTTGCATTAATTTACCTAAGAAACAGCAAGGCTATTGCTGCCTTTCCTGTATTTGCTTTAACACTGCGGTTGGAAGCGCGGGGGAAACCGCTACTTCAGCTTCAGGACTTCAATTCTGTTCCCCTTTGTCACTTTGCAAATAGCGCTAGCCTCGTTCTGCCAACCAAACTACAACCCCCAGAAAGCAACTCTCTTTCCACCTCTTTTCCATCCGTATTAGCCACCAGATACTACATAGTCCACAATGCATTGCTCTCCATAAAACACGTCTTCCTCTATAGGCAGCTGGTACAGTTGAGGACAGTTTAAAAAACGCTACACATTTCTGCACACTTGCATTATTGGGTTTTTCCTCTTTTTTTTTTTAAAGAATCTCTCGAGCAATGTTCATTTTTACTCATGTTGACAGGGTTCACTTGTAGGCTTTATTCATCGATATGAAACAAGTGTGGGAAAGAGACGCGCAGAGGTACGGCCGTCACAAAATAATCCACTGTCTGTTCCGTCAATGTTCTAAAACCCAAAACCCGGCTTTAGATTTAAATGTGGCTGGGGTGCATCTCAGCCGAGCTCTGTCTGCTATTAATCTACCTATTGGTAAGTTCCTCTTCATCCTTCCTCATGTAATGTTTGAAAGTGATTTGTGTAGCAGCAGGCAGCTGAGGACCAGTGTGGTGGGACGTTCTTTCGCTCAAGGGTACCTCAGTGGTGCCTGGGCCAGGACTTAAAACCTGGAACCGTCTGATCACGAGCAAGGCCATAACCACTAAGCCTCCACTGCCCCCGTACTGCAGTGTGTTAGCAGAGGGACATTTAGTGTAACACACTTAGCCATAGTGTGTGTGTGTGTGTGTTTCTTGCTCTGCAGAAATCTCCTGCTAAGAAGTTTGGCCACGCCATCAGTAAATCTTTTGGGTGTGTTCCAAGCCGAGAGCCCCCCCACCCGATCTACCCTGAAAATCCAGAAAGACCCCTCGACCTGTCCAACATTGTGTAAGTGTGTGTCTGTGTGTGCACATGCATTGAGCACAGGCACGTGGTTTGTCAGTCGTCATAAGGCTTGTTGTGTTTGTGTCTCTGGCAGAGCTTCAGACTCTCTCTCTCTCTCTCTCTCTCTCTCTCCCCCTCTCGTGCTTTATCTCGTGCTCTCTCTCTCCCTGTGCCCATTCTGTTGGTGCAGTGGGACACTTCCTATTGGACATTTCACTCACATGACCCCAGTGTCTCCATGGTGACAGTGATGTAGTCAGTGAGATGCCCCTTCAGTAGCGCACACGCAGAGAGAGAGAGAGAGAGAGAGAGAGAGAGAGAGAGAGAAGCCCACTCAGCAGTGTTTGTGGTATAATTTTAAATCTCTCTCTTTCTCTCTCACTCTCTCTCTTTCTCTCACTCTCTCTCTCTTTCTCTCTCTCTCACTCTCTCTCTCTCACACTCACTCACTCACTCTCTCTCTCTCTCTCTCTCACTCTCTCTCTCCCCCAACTCAATGTTTGTTTTAATTCTTACTCCTGCATGGGTGGTTCACTATCTCTGGTGTGTGTGTGTGTTCTAAAGACATTTTACATGCATACATAATTCTGACTGTGTCTCTGTGTGTGTTCTTCTTAGTCCACCCCGTCCTGTTCAAAACAACATGAATGACTCGGCCACTCCGCCCTCTGGAGGCCACAGCCCTATCAAGAAGTGAGTGAACTTTATGACCCTGGATAGTTGCCCTCCTCTGTGTGTGTGTGTGTGTGTGTGTGTTTGTCTGTGTTAAAAGCTCTTTGTCATTTAGCCAGCCAGTGTCATTCACTAGTCTAATTAGGTTGTTGTGCATTCTGTACATATAACAAACTGTTAACACTTTTCACTTTAGAAGCATAACAGTAATACTTTGATCATTAATGTTCATTTTAAAAAGAAAAAAAACGAGCGTAAGGATCTAAGCCACTTTGACAGGGTTATGGGGCCCCAATGCTCACTGATGTGGGGAGTGAATGTTAGCCTGTGAGGTCTGATCCCAAACTCTGATAGAAAGAGTGTGTGTTGTGTGAGTCACAACAAAAACTGGGCTATACTGAGAGATAATAATGGTGTGTGTGTGTGTGTGTGTGTGTTAATGGTTGTATTGATTACTCTGAGATGGAAGGGAAATCTATAGCCAAATGGACTGTAGTTTTGTTTAGGTAGCTCACCATCTTCCATCATTTCACTCTCCCATGTTCTTTTCTGTGTTGTTGTCTTGTGTGTGTTGTCCATACATTTGTCTGTGTGTGTGTGTGTGTGTGTAGGGCACAGGGTTTAGCTGCTGCTCAGTGTATGAATGAGGAACACGCATTGATTGCTGCTTATGTGAACAAACTCCAGAACAGCCCACGGTGAGGCGGAGTGTGTGTGTGTGGTTTTGAGTGTGAACATTTGTATGTTTATAATGGATTAAAACCAAAGTGATGCAGGTGTTGGTACTTAGTATGTGTTGTGTGTGTGTGTTTATTCAGGGCCCTGGACAATCCCAGTCGAATGGATGAGGAGCACAGGCTAATTGCTCGATATGCAGCTCGTTTAGCAGCCGACCCCAGCAATACAGATGTAGGTGTATATATATACACACACATTAGGGGTATATATTTGACACAAGACAGTTAACACTAGGCAGGTTGGATCCATTCTTTCATGCTGTTTACGCCAAATTCTGACTCGAGACTCATCGGACCAGGCAATATTTTTCCAAATTTGTTCAATGTTGGTGAGTCTGTGCAAAATTGTAGCCTCAGTTTCCTGTTCTTAGCTGACAGATGTAGCCCAGCTGCTTTAAAGTTTGACGTGTTGTATGTTCAGAGATGGTGTTCTGCATACCTTGGTTACAGCAAATGATTAGTTGAGCTACTGTTTCTTTTCTATTATCTCGAACCAGTTTTTCCTAAGCCAGCGATTGACTGTTGACTGATCTTTCTCCAGATCCCCTAAATCGTTTTCACCATATTATGTACAGTAGATGATGATTGTGAGCCGGAGGCACACGAACGACACCAACACAGAAGGGTTGCGAGCAATAATCTCCCCGAAGGGAATTTATTAAAGAAACAAATGAGGGCAGAGCCACCAAAAACAAAGAATATAAACAGGTAAAACGCCAGGACAGGGGAATCAGCTGGGGCAGAGATCAGGTCTGAGGTCTGCGCGGTGGTGCCTCAGGGCGTTTAAGCGTCTGTATCTCCTTCGTGTGGACATACACAAGACAAGGAGAGAACACACACACACAACAAGTTAGGCAGGGGCAAAATAAAGCGCTGTAGAGCAAAAGGATTAGAAGTAAAGAACACACAGAGTTATGAAATAAGGCGAGGGCTCAGAAGCCGGCTGGAATGACAGCGGGCTAAGGCTGAGCAAGCACGTGTCCGCAAAGTCGCCTCTTAAGCACGTCAGCTTCGGGCTTGATTAGCCTAGAATCAGCCGTGCCTCCGAGGCGCAGTGTTTGCTGAATGGGACGCAGGTACTACCTGGAGTGCTGATCTCCAATCGGCTGCGTCACATCTACGAAGCGGGGCCCCGCTAAACCCAGGGCCATGTGACATCCCCCCCCCCCAGTGCAGGGGACCGGAGGATGCCCACAGTGCTGGCAGCCTTGACAGTCCGTCAGCATTGCTGTGCCCCTTTCCTGGGCGGTGTCTGATGGTAAAGCAGTGGTTCTGGATCTCCAAGAACCAGCGCGTGACTTGCGCATTTGTGTCCTTTGCCTTGTCCATCCACTGCAGGGGGGCATGGTCCGTCAAAGGGTGAACTGCTGACCTGTGAGGTAGTACCTGAGTTTGTGGATCGCCCAACGGATGGCCAAGGCTTCTCTCTACCGCTGCGTAGCGGGTTTCGGCAGGGTTTACTTTCTGGCTTAAATACAGCACAGGGTGTTCTTCCCCTTCAAACGTCTGTGATAACACCGCCCCCAGGTTGCTCTCCAAGGCGTCCGTGTGTACGATAAAATCCCGTTCGAATTCGGGGGTTCTCAATACTGGGGCTTGGGAGAGAGCTGTTTTGAGGGCGTTGAAGGCGTGGTCAACCTCTGGGCTCCAATTCACTTTCACCGGGGCACCTTTTCTGGGCAGGTCAGAGAGGGGAACTGCCAAGGAAGAAAAGTCAGGAATAAATCTCCGGTAGTAGCCCACTAACCCCAAAAAAGCACGTACCTGGGTTTTGGTTTTGGGACAAGGGGCCTTTTGGATATCCTCCACCTTTTCTATTTGGGGTCTAAGCAGACCGTTACCTATTATGAAG
This sequence comes from Lepidarchus adonis, assembly GCA_037576955.1. Lineage (NCBI taxonomy): Eukaryota > Metazoa > Chordata > Actinopteri > Characiformes > Lepidarchidae > Lepidarchus > Lepidarchus adonis. The sequence continues at coordinate 14,219 of JBBIGC010145629.1, read as the reverse complement.
CCCAAATACTTGGCCTCTGATAACCCCAGGTGGCACTTCTTGGGGTTGGCCGTGTCTCAGCGCTTCCAAGACGCTTCGCAACCATCTGAGGTACTCCAGCCAGCTTTTGGAGTGGATGACATAAGCGCGATGAGGACGCAGGACCTCATCCATCAGTCGTTACAGAACTGGACCACGGGCTTCTACTTTCCTCGATCACTCCCAATGCCAGCATGTTCTGGACTTCCTCCTCCATCATGGCTCGACGGGTCTCAGGCACTCGGTATGGCCTGAGGTTCACCACAACCCCGGCGGGGGTTCGGATGTCATGGGTCACCACCTGGGTCCTGCCGGGGAGAAAGGAGAAGACATCATTGAACTCACCTCCTGCCGCTGGGTCCCGTTAAGCTGTTCGCCCAGATGGACCGTGTTCTGAGCCAAAGGGTGATTCATCCAGGGTGCCCAAAGCTGACACCAGGGGAACAGGTTCGATCCCTTTCTTGAGCCGACTGATGTGATAGAGTTTGTTCTCCTGGCGTCGGCCCGGTCTGCTGACCCGGTAGTTAATCGAGCCGCTCAGTGATGGTGAAGGGACCCTGCCAGGTGGCTAGAAATTTGGCTCCTCCATCTCCTGAACGTGTTCAATGACAGATCGGAAAGGGGTGGGTTGCTGCTCCCACGCTTCTTTGACCACGTCCAGGAGCCCTTGCGGCCGGCACCCAAAGAGGAGCTCAAAAGGAGTGAAACCAGTGGATGTCTGTAGCATTTCTCTTACCGCAAAGAGCACATAGGGCAGCATGAGGTCCAAGTTTCTCCCGTCCTCCTCTATCACCCTCTTTAGCATCTGTTTTCGAGGCTGAATGGTGCGTTCAGACAAGCCGTCTGTTTGGGGGTGATAGACGGAGGTCCGGAGATGGCGCACCTGCAGCAGTCTACACAGATCAGCCATTAAACAAGACACGAATGTGGTGCCTTGGTCCATAATGAGGTCTTTAGGAATCCCCACCCAGCTGACCAGCAAAAACAGCTCACGGGCCACAGCCTTGGAGATGGCTTTCCTGAGGGGGATGGCCTCCGGGTAGCGAGTGGCATAGTCGACCAGCACAAGTATGTACTCATACCCCCTGGCAGATAGAGGGCCGACCAGATCCATGCCCACGAGTTCGAACGGGACGTTGATGATGGGCAGTGGGATAAGAGGAACGGGAGGAAGCATACGGGGAGATGTGTGTTGGCACTCCACGCATCTTTGTACGAAGTTCTTTACGTGTGCGTGAATCCCTGGCCAGTAGAAGCAGTCTTCTATCTTTTCACAGGTATTTTCTTCACCCAGGTGACCCCCCAGTGGGTGTGAGTGCGCCAGGTACATTACTGTATCTATTTTGCTTCTGGGTACCACCAGAGTTTCGGTCTGTTCTCCTCTCCGGGGCATGGAGAATTACAGCAAACTGTCCTTGACCATGAAGGAGCGAGCAGGTAGGGGCCCTGCCCCCCGCCTTTCCCCATTCACTACCAACGTGTGAGCCCAGCAGTTCTTCAGGTTCTCGTCCTCCTTCTGTTCTCGGAGAAACGAGGATTAACAGGAAAGCTGATGGGACAAATCAGAAATGGGGTTAGTAGTGAATGGGGACTCGTCCCTTTCGCCCAGGAGAACCGTTGCAGGGCTTCTGGGGGCTGTGCGGGCCTTGGGGTTCTTCCTTTTCAGGGTTTTTTTGGCGAGCAGAGCCTCAAACCTGAGGTAGTCATGGACCAGGAGAAGGGGAACTAGAAGATCAGGCACGAAGTCGACCTGCAGGTTCCAGGAGCCATCTCGGGAGGACATCCTCGTGAACACAGGTGAGTGGCAGAGGAGCAGTGGGTTCTCCCCCACGGGGCATCAGGCTGGGTCTCATCAGCGTGACTGTGGCTCCGGTATCCAGGGTGGTGGGTCTCTTCTTCCCCTCCAGCGTCACTTCCACCTGCCTAGGCTGCGCTGGTACCGAGCCCCCATGGACCGAACATCCGGCCATCCATGCTTTATGCGGCGTAGGAGAACACACGCCAGGGTCCGTGGGCATGGGTTCATCTTGGATGGAGCGTTGTGGTCTCTCCTGGACAGGCATTATCAGCGTCCCATCCGCGGCCCCCTCCGGAGTACCCCCCAAGAAGAGAAAACAGGGACCAGGGTTTTCTTGCTTGCGGGGTTTGGTCGCTCGGGTTGGCCGTCCTGAGCAGTGGCACGAGCCGCATCCGCCCGCTCGCCGTAATACACCAATTCCTCTAGGGTGGTGGGGGCCATCTGCCCCACGGCCACCTGGGGACCATAGGGGAGCACCCGTATGTAGCCGTCCAGACTCGTTCTGCCACCTGCTCGACTGTGAGTTCATCCGGTCAGAGCCATCGGCGAGTTAGTCACAGCAGCTTGACCATCTGTGTTTGGTGGGATTTGGTCGAGTCATATTGCCATTTGTGGTAAGCCTGAGCGGCGTGTTCGGGGGTCAGCCACATCCGCCACAATATGGACCATTTTAGAAAAGGGTACTACTCGGCCTCCTCAGCCCGCAGGTCAAAATAGGCTCGCCGATAAGGAACGGAGCAAGGAGACTGGCCCAGTCGTCCTTGGCCCATCCCTCCCAGCGGGCTACCACCTCAAAGGTGTGTAAGTATGCCTCAATATCATCCTCAGCAAATTTTGTTAAATAATCCCGGGCTTTGCGGCGGAAGTCAGGGCGAGGAGTTCGAGCAGCCTCCTGTTGCCTGAGAGTTACATCGGCCAACCGAGAGGTCGTGTCGGCGAGCTCGGCCAGCTTATTGGCCAGGTCTGTTCCTGTACCGACGACATGTCTAGTGACTCGCCGCTGGCTCCGACTGCCCAACCTGAAGAAAAGGACCGAGTGAGAGGAAAAAAGAAAGAACGAGAGAGAGTGTGAGAGAGATTTAAAATTATACCACAAACACTGCTGAGTGGGCTTCTACTCTCAAGACCAGAGCGTGCTTGAAAAGAGAAGAAAACCCCTCCTTTACTTCTGCCTCTCCACCTCTCCCTCTCTCCCTCTCTCTCTCTCTCTCTCTGTCGCTGCCTGTGCACTACTATAGGGGCATCTCACTGTGACTACATCACTGTCACCATGGAGACACTGGGGTCATGTGAGTGAAATGTCCAATAGGAATGTGTCCCACTGCACCAACAGAATGGGCACAGGGAGAGAGAGAGACACAACCCGAACGACCGTACGGGTGTTTACCCAACCAAATTAGTATCGTTGTGCCCGCAATTCTCCACCACTTGTTAGCTGGAGGCACACGAACGACACCAACACAGAAGGGTTGGTAAGAAAACACACCTCCAAGATGACCACTGCCTTGCTAAAGAAACTGAGAGTAAAGATGCTGGACTGGCCATCTGTGGTGCATCCTCAAATGGATGTTGGAGGAGTGCAAGGTCTCTAATATTCACCAGCTTTGTGATGTCGACATTTAGGCTTTAGGCACAATTTGTAAATTTTTACTTAGGGGTGTACTGACTTTTGTTGCCAGCAGTAGACATTAATGGATGTGTTGAGTTAATTTAATTGTAATTATACAAGCTGTACACTGACTGTGCTGTCCCATGAAAGGATATAATAAAATATTTCCAAAAATGTGTCTGTTGTACTCAGTTTTGTGAGATACTGTATACAATCAAACCCTGTTAGCTTGCCCCTAAATGCGGTGAGAGGCAGGGTTGCCGAGCTATTGCATTGGATCATGGGGGTTGTGTCTTTACGGCATGTTTGTCTGTCTGTTATATACGGTAGTAGAGTGCAGTTGTACGCCTACTACATTAATGGTAATACTGGACTCCCATGACAGACTGGTGCTCACTCTATGCGCACTGCTCGTTTATGCATAATACCGGCTGTTAAAAACCTCCACAGCATCATTGCATGCAGGAGATAATCGGGCATGAGTTAATAATGCGAAAACGGTGGGGGTGGTGGCGATAGCGGCGATGGCGGCAACAGCAGTAGCAGAAGCAGCAGCCAGCCTACAGAATTAGCAGGACTGACCGCGTTCTAGGCTACAGCGATAACACGGACCCAGTTTGGTGAGCTATAGATGGAGAAATGCATATACTGGAAATGTTGCATGTTGTGACGAGGGCGTGGGGTGAACTAACAGGGTTTGACTGTATGTATCGATTTGTGTTTATTTGTTCTTCATTTATTATTATTTGTTAAGTATGTGTGTATATATGTGTGTATGTGTGTGTGTATATATACATGTGTATATATATATATATATTGTGAACCCCAGGATCGGGAGGAACCGACTGGACACCACACAAATGGAGTCCACAGCCCCAGCAGGCGTTTATTTAGTAGGCCCAGAGCAGCGTGAGTGAGATCAAGAGAGAGAGCGAGGGCGGGGGGGAGGAGGGGTGGAAGATCCATCACGGGGAAGCAGGCTTGGGCTGGGTCCAAGCGTCCTCAGGAGCATGCGTGCCAGGGAACTCTGCGTTGTTGTCGGACCGGCCGAGCGGAGAGGGCGGCAGCTCGTCTGTAGACTCTGGGCGAGCGGCGGAAGCCGGAATCGAGTCGTGCACCAAAGAGAGAGAGAGAGAGATTAGGCGTACAAGCACTCACACAACTTTGGGGATCGCCTATAGCGGCAATTGCACACAGACGGCAGCTAGGCGTTAAGCCCCAAGCCTCCAAGGCGTTGCCCTTTTATGGCGTGTGCTTGCCGGGTTAAGGGTTACGAGGTGCCAGCCGTGGGCACTGAGTGGAACACCTGCGGAGGTCACGTGGTGTCGCGCCGGCTGTACCATTGGGACAGAGGAGAGGGGCGCGCTCCCTGGCCGTGGCGCTGAGTGAGTGATCGCACTCCCTGCCGCGACGGTGGCGAGAAAGGCGGAGCTGGCCGGGTCGATGTGTGAAAATATATATATATATTTATATGTGTGTGTGTGTGTGTGTGTGTGAGTTATGTTGCATATGTTACACCCACATACCCCACAACCAAAAGGATTGTCACACTATTAGTTAAGCACATTACATCCTGCACCCACACTAACACTTCACACACTCGCCCACAGTGTTGCTCTTCATCTGACAGACATTCATGTGCACATTCACTCTTTCCCAAGTTACTCATTCAGAATACACACACACACACACACACACACACACGCCCACAAGCACTGGTGCAGTCAGGGTAGCAGCAGATTGTCATGATGAGTTGCATTCTACAAGCACATCACAGTGAACACTGCAGTATTTTCTGCTGTAACACACCTTACTCAGCGCATCATGTGTATCAGGCGCGCTGTGGTGTGTTAGAGCTGGTTAAGACAGACTGACTGCTTTCTGACCTCATGTGTTTTAGCAGAGGCCTCAGCAGCTTAGCTTTGATGCTAACAAGAAGCAACGGCAGCTAATAGCAGAACTGGAAAGTAAAAACAGGTAAAACACACATGGACAGATGATTTTACAAAATATACAATATGGTCTGTTACAAGCAACTAATGTGACTGTTGATATTGTGTGTGTGTGTGTGTGTGTAGGGAGATCCTGCAGGAGATCCATCGTTTGCGTTTGGAGCATGAGCAGGCGTCCCAGCCCACTCCAGAGAAGGCCCAGCAGAACCCTACCCTGCTGGCTGAGCTCAGGCTGCTCAGGTGAGTTCCTCACTCACTCACTCACTCACTCACTCACTCACTCACTCACTCACTATAACGCAAAATCAGTCTCTGATGAATCAGTTTTACTGTTTACCTCAGCAATGCACACTATCAAACAGTACAACATTTTTTAAGTTGTAGCGAAACCGCAGAAGCAACTGAAGCCATGTCGCCCCCTGGACTTCCTGTAGTGTATGGCAGACTGTCAGAATGACAGAAGAGAATTATGCCAAATAATAATAATATAAAAAAACTTCAACTTCATTGATGACTGATCCACTTTGCTAACTAATGTTCGCAGCCCCACTGCAACAAGAGTCTTCATCCAGTAAAACGAATGCTATTTTATTAAAGTTATCAGTACTGCAGGAAAACTGAGGCACTTTAAGCAAAACACCGGTAGGAACATATGTTGTCCTGTGTGTGCACAAATTCTACCCACTCTTTCCCACTTTTTGTGGAACTGAGAACACACTTTTTAGCTCCTACTACAGGGTTGGTACTTTCTCAAACTAGAGAATCCCTGACAGGTTTTTTTTGAGTATTCCAGGTGTGCAGTAGGCATTTCTATAAAAGTAAATCAGTAACGGGGTCATGGGCACCCAAGGCTCATTGATTCATTTCACCTACTGTTTTAGAGATGCTTTGACTCCGTTGTCCAGTCATTACAATATGACCTTTCTCTAACTGGCTCAGATCCTTACCCGTTTTTCCTGCTTCCAGCACTTCAACGTTAAGAACTGACTGTTCACTTGCTGCCTAATATACCTCACCCCTGTCCCCAATGGGTGCCATTGTAACGAAATAACTAGATGATCAGTCTATATGCTTTCTGTAGTCACTGCTAATGCAGTAACTGACAAATTAGTGTGTGTGTGTGTGTGTGTGTGTGTGTGTGTGTGTGTGTGTGTGTGTGTGTGTGTGTGTGTGTAGGCAAAGGAAGGATGAATTGGAGCAGAGGATGTCTGCTTTACAGGAGAGTCGGAGGGAACTCATGGTGCAGCTAGAAGGACTAATGAAACTACTGAAGGTGCACACACACACACACACACAGACATACACACACACAATTACACAACAGTCAATGCGCATAATTACATGCACATCCTCATTCGGCCACTAGGTGGCATTAAGTACCTTTACCTGACTGCCCCTGCTCTTTTCCAGCCTGGTTTCCTCAGTACTGCTCTTTCTTTCATTCTCTCACCTTTCACCTACACCTGTGTGTGTGTGTGTGTGTCATTTTAATCTTCTCTCACTCTGTTCTTCTTTTCCACTTTTCTTCTGTAGGAAGAGGAGCAGAGACAGGCTGTAAGTTGCCTGACGTTTCTGTGTTGTGGGTAGATGTGTGTGTGTGTGTGTGTGTGCATGTATGTGTGAAAGTGTGTGTGTGTACTTGTAATGCATCAGTGTGATGCATCACTTGCTAACACTCAAAGTAAGTTGTCCTGGTGAAAATGTTTTAATTTGAGCCAATCAGAATACAGCAGCTAAATTCAAATGGGATTCGAATCAATTCTTTAGGAAATGATTGGCTGCTTTCAGAAATTTCACATTTTTATTTTAAAAAGAGTACATTTTAATTACAAAAATATTAATGCAACTAAACAGAACAGGGTATACGCAAAAGCCACAGGAGGAATTGTTACACAGGAATACAGTCAGAAAAACCTGTTTCTTGTTTTGTGAAAAGGGCCATATCCTACATTTTTCTTGTATTTTCTTTCCTTGAAGTCCACTTTTGCTATTTCTGATGTAATTAAATGTCACTTTTACATAATTTTTTATCTGACCAATTCTCTTGATCTCTTATGGACTAAAAATACTGTAAAAGGTACTCGTACTGTGACTTCAAGGCTGATATTTTTATATATATGATATATATATATTTTCTGATTGTTTTCTTCATTTTGTGCCTCATTCCACCAACAGTCCAGGCCAAAAACCTCTCCTTATGAACGGGTGCACATATGTTCTATTTCTCTAGCTTTTCTCTTCAAATTACTCATCTTCCAATTCCACCTGTTAGCTAGAATTTCCCCCGTCACATTTCACCAATACTGGGAGGGCGGAGAGGAGCATGTGCTTCCTCCAAGTGTGTAGCGCTGTTCAGTGACTGTGTGTAGTGTCTCAGTGGAAGCATGTGTTAGCATTAGCTTGCTAGCAGTGTGTGATGGGGAGGAAACCGAGCTGATTCCATTGTTTTGCATATTTTATTATAATCAGTCATTATTTTCTTGTATTTCAGTGGCAATCCGTTTGATTCTCCATCTTCAGATGCTTGTTTACACCCCTCATAGATAAGATGAGGGCTAATTTAATATCTGTTTTTCAGGCTCAGGCAGCTGGTTCTCCTCAGACCTCACCAGGACACGCCTCTTCTCGTCCAATCCCCATGCCCATCCGCTCTGCAGGCTCCACCCCCACACATACAGCATATGCCCCCACCCACGTGCCTCAGGACTCCTTGGCTGGAGTGGGTGGAGATGTGCAGGAGGCTTTTGCCCAAGGTAAGAAGAAATGTGTTCACATTGTGTCCACACATCTAATCTGGGTCAAAAAAAACCCTGATTCTCCGTCTCTCTCCTGTTGCAGGAGCACGGAGGAACCTGCGCAATGATCTTCTAGTGGCAGCTGACTCAATCACCAACACCATGTCCTCCTTAGTCAAAGAGTTACACACTGGTAAGAGAACAGCAGCTTCTTCTTCTGCTCTTCTCACCACACGGAGCTTCAGACAATACAAGTCAACTCTCTTTGTGAGAAATATCGTATATTGTACTTCAAAGGTTATTGTAACAGTGGAGATATATTGATGACATTGGGGAGGTTTGGAGTCCCCACTATGTTTCTTTTTGTCAAATTCAAATTTCAAATTCAAATTCAAATTTTATTTGTCACATACACAGTCATACACAGTATGATGTGTAGTGAAATGCTTTTTGCGACCACCCGTGACCCCCAGATACATAAACACAAATTAAAAACAATTTAAAAGCAATTTAAAAGCAATTTAAAAGCAATTTAAGAGCAAACCATAAATAGTGCACAATAGAGAAAAAGAATATATGAAATATAAAACCTTAACAAAACCCTACCAAACCTATATAGTGCAAATAAACAAATGTAAACAAATGCAAATGAAAGACCAACACTTTTTGGAAGCAATGAATAGAGTAATAAGTAAAATACTCACACACTGAGAGTATTTTAGAGCAATTGTTCCCATTTTTAAGCAGTTCAAATTCAGTGCGTAACCTGAAATTTACATTTAACAGTAAGTGTTAAAAGAGTTAAAAATTGAAATCATGTAAATTTAACAGAAAACAGGAATTATTAAGGAACTTTAATAGTAGAAGAACGACATTTTCACCAGACGTAACTGGTTTGAAAAGGTTAAAGTCAACGTTTATAATACTGGTTATCTGTATTTTTTACACCTCATTCAACTTATTTTTTAATATTGTTGTCCTTTGTGTGTTGGGTTGGGTGCAGATACAGCTACTTATAGGCTAATTATCTGTTTGTGTGTTTTTGTGTGGATAGTGGAGGATGGTGGGGATGAAGACGAGGAGAGATTTCAGAATGGGAAAGACAGAGGTACTATCAACAGTTTAACAGTTTTAAAAGTCATGTACATTTCCTCTTGAGTCAAGTTCCTAAAAACTACATCAGTGAACACAGCTCCCAAAGTCTATACAATACACGTAATAGTGTTACTATAGACTACCGAAAAAAAGAAATTAAATAACTAGATATTTGTTTGGTTTTTTAGGTTCTTGTTATATATATGTCTTTCAAAATGATTTTTTTATAGAAATAAATCAATAATAATAATAACAATAATGCAATAACTTAAAAATAATTGTCTTAACTGTTTCAATTAATTTTTGGTTTTGATTTTTATTTTACCATGTAAAGCGACCTTGAGTTTGTAAAAGGCGCTATTTAAATTCAAATTATTATTATTATTAATAATAATAATAATAATAATAATAATAATAATAATAATAATAATAATAATAATTAATAATAATAATAACAAAATAACAATAATAATGATAATGAAAAAATACACACACACTGGTGAAAGGTTTTTATCACACTCAATTTTTCCAGTTTTATCAGGTTATTTTCCAGTAAATTACCTGAAATTGTGCAACAGTAAATGTTAAAAGAAAAGTTTGCCATCAAAAACTGAATTTATGTAAATTTCACAGAAAACTGCTTTACAAAAATGGGTAAAGTACAGCTTTCCTGCAGTAGTGGAAGTGAAATAAGTATTATTACTTAAGTAATAAGTATAAGTAAGTTTCCTAACCAAAACACATACACATGCTCACAAAAAGTTGGGGATATTTGACTTTTGGATGAAATTTATGGAAAATGTGAACAGTTCACACTACAGTGATATTCTATCATGAAAGTGATTTTAATGGAAGTATGCGGATTTCTATCTTAAACAATTTACTGAAACAAAAGCCAGCAACAGTGGTGAGTAAACCACAACAAATGTCAGCGTCTTTAACGTGTTAACGTCGGCTAAGACACGGCACCCCACTCTTCATGAAGGACCTTCAGGTCATTGAGGTTCTGGGCTACACAGTTATGAGCCTCTACACAACAATTCAGCAGATCACATAGGTTTTCTATGGGATTCAGGTCTGGAGAAAGTGCAGTCACTCCATTCGAGGTTCCCCAGTCTCCACCAGCTGTTCCCTAATGATGCGACCTCGATGAGCTGGAGCATTGTCCTCCATGAAGGTCTGTGATGTTCATGCTCAATGCCTGGATTAATGATGTTATTCAGGTAGTTTGGGCTCATCACTGTACCATTCATGTAGGGCAGTTCTGTATTGACTAGACTCACCTGCCCACACTAACACCACCACCAAAGCTGATGCATATCGCTCTCCTTGACGTCTCCAGCATCATTGGTGACCATCATTTCTGCTCAACGTGAATTGACTCATCAGAGAACATCACTGAGGCCCACTGCTCCCTCGTCCAGTGTAAATGACACCTGCGTCTGGTAGTGTGGTCAGGTTCCTTTGCAGGTTGTCTAGCACGCAGACCATGCTGATGTAAACAGTTTTGAATGTTCTGATGTGATGCTTGGGTTCCTCTCACCTCCTTAAATGTGCCTGGAGTTGAGGGACATTCATCATCCGGTTCCACAGTGCACTGTTCACAATGAAGACATCAGTGTGGGATGCGGCCAAAGGACCTTCACTTCTATGTCTTTCTGTGACTCGTCAGGTCTCTCTGTATCTCTGCTGTTCACTCTTTAAGCTCAGTGGCCACTTCCCTCTGAGAACATCCTGTTTGTTAGGGGTCGTCTTGGTCTCATGATGAGGAGAACTATTTAAATACTAACTCTGATGGAACCAGGAAATTTAGTGGTTGATTTTTGGATCAAACACCTGTCGTTGTGAATTTTGCAGTTAAGCTCCTTGTTAGAAAACAGCAAGTTGTGTAAAAAGTACTGAAACATTGAACAGTTGGACATCTGCATTCAAAAGTTTAGGGAAGGTCCCATTAAGTTCACCTGTGAAGGTTCTAGTGCGTTTTAGGTTCATCCTGAAAGCTGAATATCCCTAACTTTTTGTGAGTAGTGTATATATACTTTTATATATATTTTTATATATATTTTGTATATATACTTTTGTATATATACCTGGTTTATGATGTTTTAAACATTATTTTAAATTTGCTTGCATCAGTGAAGCATCAGATCTTTACACGCCTGCTGTTCACTTGCTGCCTGATATATTCCACCTGCCTGACAGGTGCACTTGTAATTAAATAACTACAGTCAATGTCTCTTACTTCACCTGTTAGTGGTTTTAATGTTCTGGCTGATCAGTATATAGGACTTCCATTGAAAATTGTGAATATTTCCCCATCTCCTATAAAATTTATGAAGTAAAAAGAGCTTTTGTTGTTTGGTCTTCTGCCTGAACTCATAATGGGTCGACCGCCAGCCAACGAGCAGCCGAATAGCCATTTATTCAATTAACATTCAAATAGTTGTGTGATGTATGTAAATGTATTAAATTGTGCCGGTCACTCAGAGAGAAGGCCGGTGTGTCTGGCGTGTGTCTGTGCCGCTTTAGTGAGCTCGTTAAGCCTTAATTACTCATTAGTATTAATGAGAGAGATATTTACGAGCGAGGAGGGGTGGTGGGTGTTTTTTTAACTGCTTCCTGCCTGGTCAAAAGGGCCCAGACACAGACGGAGCACCCAGGGCTTTATGGGGCTGTTCTTGCTGGGAACCAGCCTCATTATAATCCCCCCCCTTTATCCATTCCTCTATCCCTCCTTCCATTTATCCACTTATCTATACCCCATCCATGTGTTCATAAGGTTTGTTCCCCATGCTGAGGTTTCCTCTTTACTGAGCGTAACTTCTGAACATTTATTTCGCTGATTTGTTGATTAGTTTTCCCACCTCCCAACTTTCATGAGCATGTTTTATTGTCTGTTACGTATGTCCTTGCTGTTAAAACAAACCCTTGTATCTCTCTTTTTTTATTGGTCCATTCATCATGAAAATTAGAGGCCGTGTCGACAGCAGCAGGTATTTTTAAAGCAGTCTAAAGAAATAAAAAATACAAACTATTTTTTTGTTCCAGCAGCAAAAAACAAAAATATACAACAGCACAATGTATTGTTAAAAGCATTATGTTGTCTAGAGGAATCCATTTTGTTGGTTTACATTATGGCCTTGTCCACACAGGCGTTCTAATCCTGGATAAATGAACACTCTCTGAGTAACAAGTGTTTTTAGCAGCGCTTCACTGACTTTAATACAACGCTACATGCGTTTGTAAGCCTCTGTTGAATGCCAACCTGCAGCCCAGTCTGTAATGCTGTGTGGTGACCTGTGGGGGCAGTAATGATGCAGTTCAGAGCATTTTTGTAACCTTTAAGGTTCATCCTTTATTGGTTCACTAATATATATTTTTTGACATAATGGCATTAAGGTTAAGCACTAATACATTTATAACCATAATTATACAATATATATATTGTATTTTTTACATAATTATATGATTATAACTTTATTACAGCAGAATAAGCTACTGGGTTCACCCTCTGACTGCACAATGTGTGAAAAATCATGGGACATTTTCTGTCTTCCAGAAGATTAGATTAATGGCTTTGTAAACGCAATGCAGGCTTTTTCTTTGCACTCATCAGGATTTCGGCAGAAATTGACATCAAGAAAAGATGTAATTGTTTTTTTGACACTGTCTGAATGCACAGCTGACCAAACACGAATGGGACAGCCGTGCCAAAGAGTCGCACTATTCCTGGCCACTCCGTAAAAAGTTAGAAACTGGACGGAAAAATTTGGCACGTGAATCGCTTGTTGACTTGGCAAAGATATTTTTGCCTCCTCTTCACATAAACAATAACTGGTGCCAAGATCAAAGAGGACATTTTTGTTGGCCCCCAGATCAGACATGTTATGAGTGAGGAGCAGTTTGATGATCTGTAAGTTGGGCTGGAAAACTCTTGGTGCTGTCAGTGAGGAACATGCTGTTAACCCTTACCCTAAACCTAACCAGGACATTGCTACAGTGGAGAAACGAAACCAGGGCAGCTGGAATCCGTCAGTGCTTGCTGACTACGGTTGTACACTGCAACGTGATGCACCACACACTGAGTACAAAAGAAAATCAGGAGCAAAACACTTGTGGTTGTGCTGAATTTAATAGCTTACGTGAAACATAAACGTGACTAAATACGTTATTGTCAGTAAACATATAAATGTCTCAGAGTTCCTACATGAACATCAGCGTGTTTACGGAAGCGGTTGTGAGATTCATCGGGAAACTAGCGGATTACACCGTGCAGAAAACAACCATCAAAACGTTTCCCAATCATGGGATGCTAACGCTAGCGATGCTAGTGCTAGCGGTGCTAACGCTTGTGATGCTAACGCTAGTGATGCTAATGCTAGCAGCGCTAACGGCTGCAGACAGGAAGACACTGCCAGAAATGAAAACACGTTCATCATCTCAGAGCATGATGTGAGGAGAACCTTCAGGAGAGTGAACACCAGGAAAGCGGCAGGACCAGACGGCATCTCAGGTCGTGTCCTCAGAGCCTGCGCAGACCAAATAGCACCTGTGTTCACAGAGATATTCAACCTGTCTCTGTCTCGGTCGGTGATTCCCACGTGCTTTAAAAAGTCAATCATTGTTCCTGTCCCGAAGAAACACAACCCTGCTTCTCCAAACGACTATCGCCCTGTCGCCCTTACCTCTGTAGTGATGAAGTGCTTTGAGCGCCTGGTCAAGGACTTCATCATCTCGTCACTACCAGACACAATTGACTCACTACAGTTCGCTTACCGTCCAAATCGTTCAACTGATGATGCCATCTCTCATCTCCTCCACACATCACTCATCCACCTGGACACTAGAAGAGGGAATTATGTTAAAATGCTCTTCATCGACTACAGCGCAGCATTTAACACCATGATTCCCTCCACACTCACCACCAAGCTGGAGCAACTGGGACTCAGCTCATCCCTGTGCCAGTGGATCTCCAATTTCCTAACTGGGAGACCACAGGCAGTAAGGATGGG
>JBBIGC010145594.1:0-19383 GCA_037576955.1 Lepidarchus adonis | reverse complement strand
CAGCACTTTGGTCAGCCATTGGCTGTTTTTACAAGTGCTATATAAATAAAGTGGTATGGTATGGTATGGTATATTTCTGAGATGAAAGAAGGCAGTCCTAGTGATGTCTACATGGGCTTCAAATGAAAGACTGGCGTCAATCACAACAAGGTCTTTCACTGCAGTACAAGATAAAACAGAATGGTCCTCCCGTCACGGTGTAATCTGACAGCTTGCTCTGAGATGCTAGTGGTCCTATTATGAGTACTTCTGTCTTTTCAGAATTTAACAGTAGGATGTTTTGGAATATCCACTGTTTAATGTCCATTACACATTTCTCAATTACATTAAGCTGGGTTTTCTCATCTGGCTTTGCTGAAACTTGTGTCATGGAAGTTATCTCCATGCGATCAGGTAACATTACCCAGCGGTAACATATACAGGGAGACTAGTATTGGGCTTAAAATGTAAACTTTTGTAACACAAAACTTCACCTTGTTACAAGTAGAGGAATCGCCACAAAATCAAAGCAGAGAAAAAAAGCCAAATTTGACATTTCACCAAAAAAAAGAAAAAGTGGGCCAGACAAAATAATTGGCACGACAAAATTGTGGGTAAATCGTTGTATTTCAAGTAGATGCTCATTTAATCTAACGTATGCCACAAAATGGGTGAAGCCAGTTAAAATGGAAAAAAGTTTGCGTGGAGAACAGGATGAAGAGCAGAGAATTGTCTGAGGAGTTGAGAACAAAAATTGTGGAAAAATATCAGCAATCAACAAAATTGTGAAAGCTACAAGTCCATCTTTAGAGATCATGTTCCTTTGTCCACTGTGCACAACATAAAAAGTTTACAACACATGGCACTGTAGCGAATCTCCCTGGATATAGACAGAAGAGAAAAATTGATAAGACTACAATGTAGGATTGTCTGAATGGTGGATAAACAGCCCCAATCAACATCTAAACAAATTCAAGCTGTTCTGCAGACTCAGGGTGCAACAGTGTCAGCTCGAAATACCCGTCAACATCTAAGCAAAATGAAACAAGATGGCAGGAGGCCCAAGAGGACCCCAATGCTGACAAAGAAACATAAAATATCCAGACTGGAGTTTTCGAAAATGTACTTGAGGAAGCCAAAATCCTTCTGGAAGAATGTCTTGTACACAGAAGAGACCCAAAGTAGAGCTTTTAGATAAAGCACATTATTCTACATTTTACAGAAAATGTTGATGGTTTTAGGAAGCGATTGGTTGCAATTATTTTTTTTCAAAGGGTGTGCAACCAAATATTAACTTGAGGGTGCCAATAATTTTGTCCGGCCCAGTTTTTTATGAAATTGTCACTTTTGTGTGTGTGTGTTGATCCAATGCACATAAAGAAAATAATGTATATGCCAAAACATTTGTAATTGTAATAGTCTTCTGGGAGAAATTGTGAATTTTCTGGAAAAATTCTAGGGGTGCCAATAATTTCAGCCATGACTGTACTTGCTTTTAAAATAAACTGCTAGTTTGTACTCAATCTGAAAGCATATTCCATGCTAGCATGCTTACTAGCATCAGCACATTGATTCATCTCTCTCAGAAGTAAAAGTCCTTATTTCAGTGAGGTACTGTAGCTATACTCAATCTAGATGGATATTGATGATGCTGTACTCTTTAGATGTCATTTAGATTGGGGAGCCCAGTGCGTGTTGCTTATTTCTTTTGTGTGTGAAAAATGCATCTGTTTTAGTATAATGTCACTAAAACACAAGGCTATGTATTAGGCTAGAAGTCATCTGATGAGGCAAGCACACTAATCAGTACACCAGACTCCGTCTCACAGACTCTGAACTGGCAGGAGGTCTGAGCGAAGCTGCTGTTAAAGAGACTCTATCAAATATGTTGGCTTTACTCTATTGATGTTTGACCTACTTTTAAACTTACAGGAGTGAAATCTCTCAGGCACCTTCTTTGGGTTCCTTTAAGGCTAAAAAGCAGTAGTTATTTGCTTAATCCGGTTATATTACTGCTCTAACACATGATCAAGCTAATTAACGAGCCCATATTGTTATATGTACAAAAGTCAAAGAGGGTGTTTTGGGCAATGTCCATAACAATGGCCAATTCACTATGCAGTGTGCCAGTTTTGCAGTGTAGCTATGTAATGGTTTTTGAGGCCTGGAGTTGTCTTTGCTGAGATAACCATGGACTTCCTGAGGGGAAGAAATTGCCTTGATAGCAGCACTTCTGTGTGCTGATGCTGTTTGTAGATTGCAGCTTCACCTGCATTATCCCCTTATACCTCTGCAACAAGCTACGTCTTTCACTGGATCCTAGATTCCTGATTAGATGCCCCCAGGTGGTCTGGATAGGGAACCACATCTCCACACTCACACTCAACACTGGTAATGCTGTAAATGTAATTAAAGACCTCAGACACAGGCTTTCGCTGTTCTCCCATCAGGGAAGCACTACTGGATCCTAGGGACCAACAATTTAGATTTAGGAATTTCTTCTCTCAGACAATCTAGCCAATGAATGAGGACACTTGAGTGTGTCTCACACATACATGTTTGTTATTTACACTGTAGAAAGAAACTCTGAATATTGTACATTCACACTATAGATTATACTTTTGTCACATTCAAACTGTATCTTATTGTAGTTTAATCAATTTTTTACTATTATACCCAGTTTTGATTATGTATTTTTTTCTGCACTTTGTTGTTAGACTAATGGATGAAGGCACGAAGGAATTTCATTATCTTTACACATGTAATATGTAGGTAACACTATTTGCCTGTGTGTCAATATTCTCTTGACACACATGCAAGACACTGATACACCTCTGTAATTTGGCCTTTCACTGATAAGTCAGATTTGTCCATTTTGTCTTTAGAACAAAAACAAGCTAAAATGCGGATTCATCTGACCACGGTACATGTTTCCATTACCTTTGGTCCATCTGAGATGAGCTTGGGCCTAGGGAACTCTGCAGCATTTCTGCATAGAATTGATGTATAGCTTTCTCTTTCTGTAATAATTTACAGAGGTCAGTATATGTTAACCGGCAACAGTTTCTAGAAATACTCCTAAGTCCATGTGGCTATATTACAGTAGCATGATGGTTTCTCATGCAGTGCCTTCTGAGGGCTCAAAGGTCGCACATATTTAGTAGTCGTTTCTGGTCTTACCTTACATAAACTGAATTTCCTTTAAATTCCCTGAATTATTTCACAATATTATGTAGTCTAGATGAGAATAGTGATCTTTCTCTCATGAAGTTTTGTACAAAGTGGGGGTGCTTCTTTTAAATAAAAAATAATCGACCCCCTCAAGTTATTCCCATTTCTTTGCTTTACAGCCTGAAATGAAAACACACAAACCAATATTTTTTCCAGCTTTACTCATTCAGTGCAATCTATAACATTCAAATGAAAGATCATAGCTATATTTTCGAAGAAAATAAGACATACTAAGATTAATAAAGGATCCCCCAACGCCATACAGCCCCTTTCAGACCAAGTTTACTGGCTTCCACCTGTGATCAATTCTAATCAGTGAAGTATAAAAACAGCAGTTTCCTGGAGCATTCCCTGGCTTGATAGTGCAACTGACAGCAAACAACTAACTATGAGAGGCAAGCCACTTTCAAAAGATTGGGAGAGTTGTGAACAGACATAGTCGGAGATGGATACAAAAACTTCGCAAAGGCATTATCAATCCCAAGGAGCACAGTAAAGTACCATAGTAAAGAAGTGGCAACGGTTTGGTGCTATTAGGACCCTCCCTGGATCCAGCCATCCCTCCAAACTGGATGGAAGAGCAAGGAGGGAACTGGTAAGAGAGGTCACCCAGAGGCCATTGGCCACTTTGAAGGAGTTGCAAGATTTTATGGCAAAGAGTGGTCATTGTGTGCATGTGGCAACTTCACATGCTCCAAGATTATGGAAAAAGCACTATTCAAGAAAAGCCTTGCCAGAATGCACCTTAAAGATTCTGATGCCAAGTGGAAAAAGGTCTTCTAGTCAACTGAGACCAAAATCAAACTATTTTGCTTCAATACCAAACGATACGCCTGGTGGCCTCCAATGCCGCTCACAATCCACAACACACCATGTCTACAGTAAAGCATGGGAGTGGCAACATCCTGTTGTTGAGGGTGTTTCTCTGCCACAGAGCCTGGGGCTCTCATTAGGGTTGATGTTAAAAAAGGGGAAAACTTGGTACCCTCTGTCTGAAAGTTGAAAATAGGCAGAAATGTACAAGATGATACACTTACATTAATTTATCTTCTCTTTTGTCTTTTCTTGTCTTTAGCCTTCAAGAAGCAGTTTGGTGCATGCATCTCTGTCCGATGGATGTCGTCCTGCTCAAAGTCCAGACACGAGGAGGAGAGTCTCAAGATTCCTTCAGCTAAGCTTCCTCAACCAGCTCCCCGCTTTCATATCAAACCCACGCTTCTCTGCAATTACAAAGATCTTCCTTCTCATCATGCTCCACCATTTTCACCTCCTCATCCCAGCCAGCTCTTCTCTCAAGCTGTGGGGGGTCCAGCCTCCCATGTGAAGAACGGAATGGTTCCCCTGAACATCGGAAGGCCAAATTTGCCATGCACTGATGCAGTTAGCCTGTTAAAGTGCTTATGCGAGCTCCATGGGTTGGGTACCCCACTCTACGACATTCGCTACCATCACACAGGCCCAGATGGCTTTCTTCACTTCACCTATAGGTAGTCATGCACAGAAGTGGAAGTCATGTGTAGGTTTTGAGATATTGAGCTTCAAATTTAATGTAGAAAAAAAAAGATTTAAACTTCGTTTTCTAGAATAAAAGTCTACATTTCACAGAAATTTTAGATCCTTATAACTCCAATGTGATGAATAGTCAATTGCGATCATGTTGTGACTGATACTGATAGTAACCTATAATTTAGCTTCAGATAAAATAATTTGTTAGGAGCTTCCTACTAGGATCTAGCAGAACATACCACATTTTAGGTGCCTTTCAGAGTTTTTGTTCCATTTCATGTAGTCTTAGGGTCAGACACATTGCTCAATGTTGCATAGTCCACTTCTTGTAAACAAATGTAAATATTTCTGCAGGGCAAAGAACATTGAGCCTTAAAGGTGAGAAATGGTGGCTGGACTATAGGTGAGAAAACGTGGCTTAACGCAGCTTGTTATGGAATAGGTGTCAGTCATTTCCACAGCAGGAAAGACCTTTAGATTTTGGGTTTGGCACAATTTATTTTGGAACATTCCTAATGTGGACTAACAACTGTATTAGTCCACTAGTCTGTGTAGCACTAATGATCTCTCACTCACTCACACACACACACACACGGTTGATGAGTGCATTGGTGAAAATTGTCATTAAGTCAGTATTAAATCTGTACTGTGTTTTCCCAACGATAGACTGCGGCATATACATACAGTTTACAAACCTGCATATTGGGTGTGGCTTGCTTAAATCGGGCAGAAATACATAGAAACAAATGATCTAAAACAGGGGCGCCCAACGCGTTGATCGCGATCTACCAGTTAATCGCAAAGACAATGTGAGTTGATCACAGCGCCCTTACTTTTAAGAATAAATTCTACCACACACAGAAGACTGCGAAATATAAAAACAAGTGAACAGTGAGCCACCAAATCCACGACAATACAGACTGTGAGTAGATCACCGCATGTCATTAAAAAAAAAAAGGGTCTTAGCCCTTCATCCATCCCCACTGCAGTATTTGGTGCCCGACATACAGTAAAGCCAGTCTTGAGATCTCGTCTTTTGAAACACAACCGCATGAGCTACTGCAAAACTCCAGCGATCAAATTACCCAGTTAGCAGCTTTCAAATTATTTCTCCAAAAGAAAGGGTCTAAAAATGAGTGGGGGAACTGGACCAAGTAAGAAACCAAAAACTTCAATTCTGAATGGGAGGAGAGTTTTTTTTCCCCCCACATATTTAAAGTGTGTTTGTCTGATATGCCAAACTACCATCGCTATTTAGAAGAAAGGAAATATAGAACGAAACTTTTGGACTATTCATAAAAACTGCGATACTGACTACCCACTGAAAAGTGAGCAAACATGGAGAAAGGTGAGGGGACTATGTCCAGGCCATGCAACTCAGACCTCATCAGAGTAAGGTAATGGACAAAAATGTATAGGATTATTTTGTGCCATACATGTTAATGCTGTTATGCAAGGTAAACAATATTTATTTTAAATATAAGTACAGTGTGTGTGTGTGTGTGTGTGTGTGTAATATACACACAAACAATATATTTATTAAAAAGAGTTTGGGGCAGCAATGCAAGTATGTCGAGTTAGTCATAAGTCCAGAAACCCCTGTGTGCGCGCTCTCTCTCTCTCTCTCTCTCTCTCTCTCTCTCGATAAATAATAGATGGATACATAGCATTTTTAATGTTGGTAGATAATTCTGACTTGGTCATCTTAAAAGTAGCTTGCAAGCCAAAAAAAGTGTGGGCACCCCTGGACTAAAAGTATAATTCAGTACAAAAAGACGACATATGATTATACAAATGATTATTTGAATTTAAATGTAGTTTACTCAAAAGATCAAAGCTACCTTTTCAAGTCCTTCAAAATAAAAACTGGATTTGCTTTGCTGTCGCTGATGTTAGACATTTATCACTGGTATCGATCTCCGATGTTGCAGACGTTGCTGTGGAGCTTAAATTCTGCAGCGTTGTGGCATGATATGCAAGTTCAGAATTTTATTAATTTAATTATTCGCGCTCAACTATGTCACTACCGGTATAGTTACAAAGGCCCCCGGGGGCCAAATTATATGCTTTTACTTAAGATCTGTAAATTCAGTAACGCTGCAGCTGGGGCGGCTTATCTTAGTTTTAAAACAAAAGGAATATTTTCTGCAGTTTACATATTAATGCGGTCTATCATTGGGGAAATACAGTAATTACTTTCCCATTTGTCTTAATTGTAGCTTCATGTGTCCTTCCCCTAGGGTGGTCATGCCAAAGCTACCCGTCCCATTCTGGGGTGATGTCCAAATTCTACCTGGTACCAGCATCACCACCACAGAGGACGAAGTCCACAGAGCCACTGCCAAGCAGGTCATCAAAGCTATGTGCCTCCAGTCCTAAGGACCATTCTGATGTCTTGTGTCTGATCTATTGTTTATGTTCAGTATTGAGATTGGAAAGAATGGTGTGTTGGAAGCAGTGTTGGAGATAAATGGTTTGGTTTTGGTTGTTTGAATTACCTTCATTACCACATGTTTTGTTTTATATTTTGATATAATGTTTTATAATGTTTTAATTATGTATAAATAATATTGATCTTTTTATTTGTTTGTGCATCTTCCAGTTTGTTTGCACTCTACGTCTGCATGATTTCTGCATGTTTGATTTAGTGGTTAATACAGGATGGGTTTGTATTGCTGTGTTGGTTGGTTTGTGTTGCGTTTATTAAAAAAAAGAAGTGTGTTGGTTAACTGTGTGCCAGTCTTTTAGCATCAAGTTATAAGGGTTCTTTTTGAATGGGTCGCAGATATTTTACAATTTCCACTGATGGTTTCACATCATAAAGCGGACTCTGAGAGGGGCTTCTAGTGAACCTAATTACAAGAAATAATTCGCTAATGAGTTAACAATAGATGGTGGCCGAACTGTGCTATCCTGTAGAGTTGGAACTGCCCTCTTTCCAGCTAATGTGTGGAGTATAATCTTTTTACACAGTAATCCCAAGGAAGACACAGATGTCTTCAGCTCCAAGCATGTTTCTTAAGAGTCTAAGAGCTGATCTACAGTGGCTTCAGAAAGCATTCAAGCCCCCTTCACTTTTTTACATTTTATGTTGTAGCCTAATGCTACAATAACTAATGTTTTTCTTCTCAATCTACACTTATTACTCCATAATGACAGTCAAAACAGAATTTGAAACAATTTTATAAATGTGATTTCATTTTTTTATTTTTAATAAATGTACAGAAGTATTCAGGTCTGATAGAGTTCATATCAGTTTGGCTGGGTTTTTGCTGATGCATTGTCAGCTATGAGGCTTTCTATGGAGAGTTGTGAACCTTTCCAAATCATGTCCAGTCAATGTAATTTATCACGGGTGGATTCTATTCCAGTTGTAGAAATAGGAGGAAATTAATATAACCGTTTAAAAACAGAAGTGGCTCAAATACAGCTGCTGGTAATTCTTAAATATTCAAATGAAAGGGCTGCACTTATTTAGCGATCATTAACTTTAATGCAAATGTGTTTTATGCAGTGTCACCATATTAATTTAGGAAAATTATGATACTGCATTAAGATTGGCCAGCACTACTTACAATTGTGAAATTTCCAAACAGCAAATAGCTGTTAACAGTGTTGAAATGTGATGTATGTACATAAAATAGCTTACCGGATCCCTGTTGATCATGTTGAGAATGATGATCAGGCACATCCAATGAAAATTTAGTAGTGCAATAGCTGGAATTGAAAACACTAGTCTGTGAAGGAATATTCTTTTAATTCATCAGACTTGAATTTACTTTCATACAGGTTGATAACAGACTGAAAATGGAACAAAAGCTAGATATTCCTTATCAGTTTTGCAGAAGCAGTAAGTCTTAATGTGAGGTGCGCTGATGGGTCATTGATGTTTGTGAAACAAATCGAAGACTCAGGTCCTTTTTTTGATCTCCTCAACCAGTTCTGCTCTCGACACATCCACCTGTGAAGCACAAAGGGATTCGTGGGGGGTGGGGTCTATGGTTATTATTTAAAACACCCACATAGGTCTTTTTAAAAGTCCTGTAACAACAAGATGAATAATCTAAGAAAAACATTTATCCTAAGAAAGCATTTATCTTAATTCCAAAGTCCCAGGCCTTTTTGTGTGGTTAAATAGTCATTGCAATTCAACAGCATGATTCAAATTTGTTCATTTCCACTGCACAATAGTCCAGCTGTGTGGAAATTATGGGTGGATTTCTGAGACAGTTACTATAATCACAATTACTTCTAATAGATTCCTATAAATAGTAGGTGCTTACTGCAAATATCTAATTCTCAGTTGTGCTAGTGATGGATGCATAATCTTTCATTTCAAACCCCTCATTTCCTCCATCCCTGGTTTACTTACAGTTCCTTACACTAACCTCTCCTCTAAGGACAGCGCATCTTTCAGTGTTCTACCCTTTTTGTCTTCTTTCTGTGTCTTCTAAGTTTTTGCTTTAAAGTGTGCATTCTTAAGCATTGGAAGGGACCTTGTGATTGTGAAACATGGTATAAAATGAAAACTTCACAAAATGTGCATCACTTCAAACAGATGATGATTGCTCATGGTTTTTCATACCTCCTCCCGAGTGGCCACATTGCGCAGTTTGACAACTCCATCTTTAAGCTCCTGCTCTCCCAAAATCGCCACTAGAGGGATGCCAGTCTCCTCACAGTGCTGCAGCTGAGTCAGCAGCTTCGGGTTCTTCTTATACAACACTTCAGCCTAATGTACATGCAATGTACATGCAATTGTTCATTTGGCACCACACACTAAATAAAGACTAGAGACTAGCTTGGGTTTTGCGTGCTATAACATTAAATGGTTAAGAATTCATTAAAAATGGAGAAAGAACTTGGACAAACCTTAATGTCTGCATTCCACAGTTCCGCAGTCAGTTTAAGTCTCTCTTCAAGAAGGTTCTTCTGTGCTGAGGCTACCAAAACCTGTGTTTCTGTGGTTCGTACTTTCTCTGCTGATAACTACAAAGTGACAGACAATAATACTCACATAACAATAACACCGTCAAATTGTGCAAAACTGCAATGCTGTACAAGCAAAAAAGGTATATAAACAGTATATAAATAAATCCTCATAAGCTTGTAGGGAATAGTACAGTCCCAATCAGGCTCTCTTAGTGCTGTATTACTCCATGCTTGTTTGCCTCACCTCAGCTTTCTGCTCCATTATTGAGAAGATTCTTTCTATGCCGATGCTGACCCCCACGCAGGGCACTTTCCTGCCTTTTGGGTCAAACATTCCGACCAGGCCATCATACCGCCCTCCACCTGCCACGCTGCCAACACTGACGCCCATCTCATCCCCAGACACTGCCCCATTCTGCTCGGCAGGTGCTGAGACAGGGGCCTGATGGGTTTGGCAAAGCACAGCCTCGTAGATCACACCGGTATAGTAATCTAACCCACGTGCCAAACTCAGGTCAAAGACCACCTACAGGACAAGAGTTATATCACAATGTATTAAACCTGGAATTAAGATTTTTTTTATCAATTGAGGACTGTGAAATGTCATTTTTTCACAATATTCATTTTATACCTGATCCCTTAAATGTGCCAGGACCGGAGAGCAGCCCATTTTAAACATCTAGGAGATTCATGAGATTTTCAGATTACCTTAATTTTCTAGATGTTTTCCTGGCCTACTTGCATTGCATGAACATTTTTTATGGTTAAAATAAAATGCTTGGACAATAAGAAGTGCGTATGAACTTCCTACATCTCCATTTTTTGTAAGAACAAAGTGTTTTGTTCAGATTAAACTGGGTCAACACATTATCTTCCTGCTTCACCACTCATTATTTCAGTGCCCTTAACCATGCTGAGAATGTTTTTTGCACAAGTCAAATCTCAAGTGCTAGTTCAGCCAAAAATGTAAATGTTCTCGGGTTTTCCACTTATTCCAAATACAGTCCATGAATCAAGACGTCTAAAGTTTGCTTCTTAAGTTTTGCATTGGAGCTACAAAGCTAATGTAGCAAACAAGTACAAAGGGTCCTCGACTTACAAAAATTCATGTAAGATGTAAGTTGAGGACCCCCTGTAATGGAAACTTGGAAATCCATCATCTGCCCCAGATCAACATATACCTTCTTCAAAGGAGTTAATTCATCTCAGATTTCATTTTGTAGCTTGTAACACGATCATAGGGCTGCACAATATATCGTCTGTACATTGTTATCAGTCACTGCAATATTGATATCTTAGAAGACTGCAAAATGCAAATGAGTCTCTAACCAATCACAGAGGTTTATTAGAACTTCCATGTAAAAGGGTGGGGTTAAACTGCTGTAGGCTAAATAAATATATGTATGTGTGTTGATTTTGTGACATCACAAATATAATTATTTGTTTTTAAAGCTTAGTTCCCATAAATGAACTGTATGGGTGGAGACATTGTGAAGCTTTAACAATACTTATGCACTTCAAGCCTTTTTAATGAGAGAAATGAGATATGAACTCTTTAATATATTGAAAAACATCTCACTCACAATTTGTAGATGTATAATCACAATACTGAAATGCAGTGCAGCCCTACTGTATAACATACTGTTACCTATTAAGACACAATATAGTAACTAATATAGTAAAATAGTAACAGCCATCAAAATTAAGGAAACCAAAATTGAACACCAAATGAACCTGGTGTTATTGAATATATGTTTATTAAAGGAAAATGCTAATTTAATTGTTTTCTTCTTTTTTTTGGACAAAAACAACTTTAGAAAAAGAAAGAATTGAGAATTAAAACTGAGTGATTATGTCATTCTAATATTTTATAACTAGAGATTTAGAACTAGAGTTTTTATATGCACACGTCAGCTAAACAAGCTTAGTTTCTCTTCCTAGTAGCTTCATTTCTTTCTTGAACCTCAAACAGGTAATGTTTGTATGGAAAGTAGGAGAGAAAGAGTTCCCAGTGTTCATGAACCCATCACTGTCCAGGACTGGGAGAAAGTGACTGTGGCCTTTGAGCTTACCTTGTCTGTGGCCTGGAAGAGCTGCAGGTAGCTGAAGAGCTGTTTCATGTCTGTGAGACCAGCGCAGGCCTGCTTACTCTGGGAAAGCTTTGAGTCTTGGAGCAGTTTCACCGCCAGGTCCATCCCACCTGCAGCACACAGAAATCTGGGGTCAAATATTAAAGCAAATTATGTATTCTTTAAATCAAACTTGCCGCATGGCTGGACAATCAACATGGTGAACACTAGGGGTGGGACTTATAGCAGGTCCCATATTAGTTATAATGCAATATTTTAGCAATATTTAGATATACTTACACAGATCTTACCATTTGCCCCCAAAACATGTGTAATTTAAGAAATGAATCTTACACTCGTGAATGTTTATAAAAAAATATTTCTTTTGAAAGTATTACAAAAATGTGGTCTGATCAATGTTTTATGATAGTTTTGCAATTAAGTTTTGGCCTAAATCATACTTTTCAAAAGATTTTCATAAAATTATTTTGAAGAATGCAATGAATTGATAGTATCCAAATACACATGTACATTCCCTTGTGGTATTGAATATAAAAAAGTCAATATTTAGATACAAGTTCATAATGTTTTCTCTAAACGTTTGCCCCCCACATGAGATCACTGTTTCCATGTCCACACCTGAATAAAGACATTTTAAATTACATTACCTTTAATATCACTTGATAAGCTAAGCATTGCATTATGACTGACTGCAATACTGTACATGGTTTAGTCTTCAAGCACTTTTCTGACTAAATATACTGTAATAGAATATATACAAAATATATTAATGGTGGATGATTATGACAGAACATCTGCTGGATTACAGGGAGCAAGCACTACAGCCATAAGAAAAAGATGCATTAAAAAGTTACTAATGAAAGAAAATTCACATAAATCAGAATTTAAATTATATAATTCCTCCCTGAATGTATGTACGCCATTCATAGTGAGAAAGGGAGACAAAATGGCAAAGCTGCTTTAGGCAATCCATACTGTATAGCACAGGATCTATTTTAAACATAAACAAGCTAATCCAACAATAAGCCCCTGACCATCTCACAGTACAAGACCTGAGCTAACTGGCACTCGTAAAAGCCAAACATAATTAATCCATAACTCCATAGAATATTGATAGAATTCACAATACACAGTTTTGCACTGAATCTTTCAAATTATTTTATGTTTTCCATGACTTAGCATGGTCAAAGGATGTACAAATGTTGTAAGCTTGAAATATTTACATTGCATTGGTTTTGTAACGTTTTAATATAATAATAAAAAATACATAGACAAATAAAATGTTGGTTTTATATATGAAAAGTTAATATTTAAAAACTGAATATGAAAACGCTATTACCACAGGGCTGGGAGAAATTACTATTTTTCAGTTACATCATATCTCACATTTTGCTTTTGTTATTGGAAAAACACTAACAGCATGTTCCACAAATAGTGAGGACTAGTTGTAAGTAACTAGATTTTTAATGACACAGAGGGTATTTTGTCTCTTATTATTAATTTATTATTAAAATTATCAGAAGTCAGATATTTTTCGTATTTATGGCATATTGCCTACCATTATGTTAAGTTATGCTTTTCTGAGAATATTATGGATATAATTAACACTAACTAAATGCATGTTTAATTATTCAGCACAATTAGGCCTGTTTAATTGAATTTATCAGTCTATAAAATGTTCAAGAAAAGCCACTGTACTGAAAGTTTCAAGAATGTATATGCAGAAAATACCTTAGCATCATGTTTTATATATGTGCAAAAAGGTTCAAACTTGAACAAAAACACCCTCTAATATAGGTTTAGAGTATATAGGTTTGGGAGTTAAAAACAAATGATATACAAAACCATATACACATACATGTACACATAGTAGTGAATATAAGGTGCTTTATTTTATTTTATTAGATTAAATTTGTGACCATGTGATCCTGATAAAGCCACTTTGCTTGCTCAGACTTATGCTAAATGAAATAAGACATGGACCACTGAACTGGAAAAGTGTGAATAAAGGCCAGTATTTGTTGAATAAAGCAGATTATTCGCCATTTCACTGAACGGTGATGACACCATGCTGACTGGAAACGGTAATTTCTGAGCATGAAGCAGCTCCTTATTTCTCAAATGAAGCATGACAATGCCTGCAAACTGCATTCATTGGGTTCACTGCAAAACATCTCAGATTGCAGCCCTAATTGAGCCACTGAGGAGTGATCCTCACCCTGATCTTGAACATTTGTTGGGGAGGCAAATCGGCACAAAAAATATATATAAATTCTGTGTGCATACAGATTCAGAACTGGGCCATAGACTCTCAGAGGCCAGGAATGAGGCTCAAAGCAGAGATGTGTACACAGAGCACAGATCACAGCTGCAGACAAAGATCAATAAAACTTGTGAAGATCACTTTAAAAGGCACATTAACTATTTCAGCACAGCATATTATTTTACAACTTGGCTACTCAATTAAAGAAACAGTTTAGTTAAAAATGCTCCCCATCCCCTTATTAATTTAATCTGACATACAAAAGAAACTTACATTCATCACCAAGCCTTCACTTTAGATAGGATCAGTAATGGCCCAATAAATTCCACAGCCCTGCAACACAGTGCTTTCCCCACTTCACCACATTTATAGAATTAGAAAAATCGAATTATTAATATTATTATTAATTAATAAAATCTAATAATTCTAATTTAATCTAAAGCATTACTAATGCCATTGGGCCATTAATTACACACAAATAGTCAAGAGGGAGGGGTGGACCATTAGGTACCAGCAGATATGTGCTGTGGTCATAGAAACAAGGCCAACGGCAATTGAGATGATGACAAAAAAAATAAAGAAAAATGATTATTTATTTACACATAAAAAGGACAAATGTGGCACTGCTGCATATAAATGTTACTTAAATCCATAGTTTTTTTATTCTTTCCTGGTGATGTTTTAAGTATAGACATTCTTACATTTATAAACATCTCTTTATCAGCTAATATATTGAGAGATGTGTGAGACAGCTCACAGCAGTTTTCCTGTGATCCGTCTTTTTTTTTTTTTTTAACTAAATATTCTTATTAAACAGAGCAAGGATTATATAGTTCATTAGTTTCTCCTCATACCTTATTGGCTTTAACCAGGTTTGATAAAACTTCCACAGAAACAACAGTAGTAGGTCTCAATATTTGGGCCACAATACAATTGTATCTTACATTTTATGATGGTGTGTATTAAGATTTATCTCTGCAATACATTATATTTATTTCTCCCGGATATTAACAAAGTAGACTCAAGAATATAACATGTGACCCAATTCATCTCACTTAAATCTTCCCATGAAATTCATTTCCAATTTCCACTGCCTGCAGGGTCGTGTGCCACCTTGAGAAAGCAATGTTAGATAAACAAACAATCTCTCCATTTTCTCTTTATCCTGCTAATTAAAAAAATTATACAATAAAAATAACTGTAGCTGTAGGTAATACCTACTAAAACCCTTAGTTATCTACAAACACAAATACATTACAGAGCAATGTAAAATAAAGAACCTTGTCACAAAAGTAAAGACATTACTTCGGTGTTGTGCTGGCCAATATGACGATATTTATCATTATTGTGATAAATTGTTGGCACAATATGATTTTCTGAGCATTTTGTAATATCGTCAGTGCTTAAACAATATTTCATTTTAAAAAAAAGCATCATTAGTTTGGCTTAGTTTCAGATTTTTACATTGTAGACTTTTTAAGACTGCAAAATGCCTGGTTTAGCATGCTGGAATAGACGATGTTTCCTTAAATGAGCTTGCAAATGGGCAGCACTAACATTTTTGTTAATAATCTGTTTTCTGCACATTTAAGCTCTTTCCCTGCTCCCTGCTTTAAATTACTTTCATCACATCAGGGATGGCTATTTGATTAAATAATTGAAGCAGGTGTACTGGAAGCAAAAAAAAAAACACTTAAGTGTGCAGGGCAGGGGGTACTCCAGAAACAGGAATGGGAATCATTGCTATAGACTCGCTCATTAAGGGCTGCATAATGAACTGGTGTTGTAAATCAAGAATGTTAGAGCTGTGATCTTCTGCTCCACTCCTGAGGACCTAATCCCACTGTCCAGTTTAAATATGTCCCTTCAAATGTATTCCATGAGCTGGACCAGGTGTTTGGTTCGAACCTCTGTTTGAACCTGGTATTTGAACTCTGGCAAAGCCAGAGCATTTAACTGTGCATTGTAGTGATCCTCCAGGACATGTACTTTAAACTGGCTTGAAGAAGCTGTTCATGGACTTAAGTAAACACAAAACTTTAGAAAAGTGGTTGGACAGGGACAAGTCCCAGGAAGCAGCAGTGTAACTGAATGGCATGTACATTTTTTCATGTTCTCACCACACAAAACATGTTAAAGGTGAGAGAGAGAAAAAAAAGGCTCACCCTGCATGCTGACATATTGTCCAATCTGATCAGCCACATCCTCAGACAAGCCTTTTTCCTTCACCATTTCATTCTTCACTTCCTCCCATGGCATCTGCAGACATGCACACAAACACCAATTTTAAATACATACACTTACAGTACTGTGGGGATAATGGCTGCTGATGATTAGGGTACAGGGGTCGAACAAAGAATGCAGCAAAATGTAACATTGCTTTAGCGAATACAGTGGCATCTCAGTGTTTAAAGTGCAAGGTCAGAAACCACTGTTGAATGTATGTGCCTACAGTCTGCACTGCCTAAGAAACCATCATGCCACTGTGCCAAATATAGAGTAACTCCGGTATGGGGGTGCATTAGTGCCCAAAGCATGGGTGACTTGCATGTATGTGAAGGTACCATTTATTCTAATGCATATATTAGGATTTTAGAGATACAGTGGAGCAAAAAAAGTATTTGGCAGCCACAATTCTGCAAATTGATGAGAGAGGTCTGTAATCTTCATCATAGGTTCACTTCAACTGGGAGACAAAATGTAAAATCTCAGGAAATCACACAGTATGATTTTTAAAGAACTTATTTACATAATTGTGCAGAAAATAAGTATTTGGTCAATAACAAAAGTTCACCTCAATACTTTGTAATGTAACCTTGATAGGTCAAATGTTTCCTGTAGGTCTTCACCAGGTTTGCACACACTGTAGCTGATATTTTGGCCCATTCTTCCATGCAGATCTTCTTAAGAGCTGTGATGTTTTGGGGCTGTTACTGGGCAACACAGACTTTCATCTCCCTGCACAGATTTTCTATTGGTTTGATGTCCGGAGACTGGCTAGGCCACTCCAGAACCTTGAACTGCTTTTTACGTAGCCACTCCTTCTTTGCCCAGGTGATGTGTTTGGGATCATTGTCTTGCTGGAAGATCCAGCCACGTTTCATCTTCAATGCTCTCACTGATGGAAGGAGGTTTTGCCCAAAATATCATGATACACTGCCCCATTCATCCTTTCCTGAATATGGATCAGTCATCCTGTCCCGTTTGCAGAAAAGCAGCCCCAAAGCATAATGTTTCCACCCCCATGCTTCACAGGGAGTATGGTGTTCTTGGGATGCAACTCTGCATTCTTCCCCTCCAACACAGCGAGTGACATTTATACCAAAAAGTCCCAATTTGGTCTCATCTGACCACATGACATCCAGATAGCAAACTTTGCACAGGACTGGACATGTGCTAGCATAAGCAGATGGAATTTTTGAGTGCTGCAGGATTTTAATCCATGATGACATAGAGTGTTACTAATAGTAAATTTTGTTACTGTGGTCCCAGCTGTCTTCAGGTCATTGACCAGTTCCTCTTGTGTAGTTCTGGGCTGTTTCCTCACCATTCTAAAGATCATTTGTACCCCACAAGGCAAGATCTTGCATGGAGCCCCAGGTCAAGGGAGATTGTCAGTGATCTTGTATTTATTCCATTTTCGAATAGTTGCTCCAACAGTTGATCTCTTCTCACCAAGCTCTCTGGTTTTGGCCACGATGGAGGTTGTAGTCTGACTGTCTGAAGGTGTGGACAGGTATCTTTTATAACAATTTCAAACAGGTGCCATTAATACAGGCAACGAGTGGAGGATAAAAGAGCTTCTTAAAGAAGTAGTAACAAGACTACTCTTGCTTGTTTGTAGGTGTTAAATACTTGTTTTTCACCATTATACAAATAAAATCATATAATGAGATTTCCTGGATTTGTTTAACATTGTTTCTCACACTGGAAGTGTACCTATGATAAATATTACAGACCTCTCATCATTTTAAGTGTGACAACTTGCAGAATCTGTGGCTGCCAAATACTTTCTTGCTCCACTGTACATGAAGGTGACTTTCTATGACGTCCATGCTTACTTCAGCCTGACCATGCCAGTCTACATTCTGTACAGGCTAAAACAGCATTGCTTCATAGACACAGTGTGTGTGCTTGGCGGGTTTGATGTTTGTACATGTATAAGTAGGTGTACCTAATTAAAAAAATTACTGGTGTGTGTATGTTCTCCCTCTCACACACTAAGTCAATAACATTAATAATTATTAGCCATATTTTGCACAATAGCACCATAGTGTCAATAACTAGATAACGAACATCTCCGCTCTCCCTCTCACCTTGTCCAGTTTATCCACGGTTGAACAAATGGTGCGGAACTTCTCGTCTGGAACGCCACACACCGCAAACATTCCGTCCAAGATACGCCGGTCATTCACCTGAAATTATTAAGACAACCTCAGTCTGGCACTGAAATTATAACACTAGATAGCATCTTCACACTGCAATTTTCTGTGAAACCTATAATAGTTTGTTAAAAAATGTACTTTACATTTATACCCTGAAGATCATGACATTACTTACTGCAGCAAATTTGAGCAACATTTGCTCTGCAAGCTCTAGTAAAAAGCTTAAGAATCAAAATTCAGACCCTAAGCATTATGGCTGATCAACACCAAGTAATTTTTTTACAAAACAATACCATTATGCTGCTTATGGCTGCTGACCTTAATGAGGAAGTCTCCCAGGTCCAGTTCACTCAGGATCTCATAAACAATTTTCAAACACTCTGCATCAGGGATCATTGGGTCATATTGACCTGCAATGTCAAAATCCTATAGCGAGAACGAGAGTAGAGGGGATGTAAGGTTTAAAAATTAAATGCAATTATTCTGACACAATATGAACTCAACACAGATGTACCTTTTACTATCATGGCTAAAAAAATTTATCGAATACCACTCTATGATCATGAATTGAAATACACACATATATATATATAGACATGTGACAGCAATGAAATGTACCCTTGGTACAAGTCAGAAATGTTTGTTAAAGTGTATGCAAATTGACAGTACTCACACACTGGTAAAACTCTCTGTACCGGCCTCGGGTCATGGCAGGGTTGTCTCTACGGTAAACTTTAGCAATATGGTAGCGTTTGATGTTGGTGATTTTGTTCATGGCCAAATATCGAGCAAAGGGAACCTTAAAATAAGATAAGGAACTACAATGACAGTGGGAGGTAAAAACAGACATAACAGAAAGAGACAAACTCCACCATACAAAGTCCCAGGAAGTGACAAGCAGGACAGAACCCAAAGTAAAGAAACAGAACAGAGAGTCAATTTTTACCAAATCAAAATGAGACAACTGGAAAACTGATTTATTTGCAGATACCGGTAT